>VWZX01002122.1:535626-589086 GCA_013399015.1 Galbula dea
CCTATCTGGAGCACTGTGTACAGTTCTGGGCTCCTCAGCATAAAAAAAGATGTGGACCTCTTGGAGCGGGTCCAGAGGAGGACCACAAAGATGATCAAAGGGCTGGAGCACCTCCCCTACGAGGACAGGCTGAAGGAATTGGGGTTGTTCAGCCTGGAGAGGATAAGGCTTAGAGGGGACCTTATAGCAGCCTTTCAGTACCTGAAAGGGGATTATAGGGCAGAGGGAGAGAGACGTTTCTCCTGGTCTGATTGCAACAGGACACAGGGGAATGGCTACAAGCTGAAGGAGGGGAAATTTAGTCTGGAGATTAGAAGGGGGTTCTTTACCCAAAGGGTGGTGAGGCACTGGAACAGGTTGTCCAGAGAGGTTGTGGAGGCCCCATACCTGGCAGTGTTTAAGGCCAGGCTGGATGTGGCCCTAGATGACCTGGTCTAGTGCATGTGGCATCCCTGCCCATGGCAGGGGGGTTGGAACCAGATGATCTTTAAGGTCCCTTCCAACCTGAGCCATTCTATGATTCTCTTCCACAAAACCCAGGGGTAATTGAGGTGGTATTCTCAGAAGCTGTGGCAGTTAAAGATGCAAAGGAAGTAGTTTCTGAAGTAGGATCTGTGTTGTCTGAGGGGTTTTTTTAGGTGAAAACTAAACCCTTTACATTTATAGAAGGTGGTGTAAGTCCTGAAATGCTGCTGGAATGTGCTTTTGGCTATCAATTCATTGAATGTATTAAAAAAAAGAATAGGATGGGTTATTTAATTCAGTACTCTTTTTAAAAAACTTTTACAGTACTGTAATATGTTTTTCCTTGTATTATCAATCTCTCTTTGTTTGTACACTTCATACCATGTTATTAATATGTTTTCTTTAAATTTTCTTTTTAATATTAATAGACTACCTGTGAATTTCCAACCCAGGATGGCTCAGAAGAGGAGCTCGGGTGGGCAGTCATTCCCATTGCTACTGCTGATTATTGTTGTGGCCTTTGTTCATTTAACTGTCTGTCCTTTTACAAAAGTGGAGGAGAGCTTTAACTTACAAGCTATCCATGATGTGGTGTACCACCAACTGGACTTGGATAAGGTATGTTGTAAAGATATATAAGTAGGATAAATGCAACGTGAATATGATTTTCCCCAATGTTCTTTTGTTCCTGATTTGCCTAACTTACTTGGATTTTCCTTTTTACAGTATGACCATCATGAATTTCCTGGGGTTGTCCCAAGAACGTTCCTTGGACCAATTTTTATTGCTGCTCTTTCCAGTCCAGCTATATATGTACTTTCTGTGCTAAGAATGTCCAAGTTTTACTCCCAGCTCATAGGTATGTGAAGTTTAAATCATCAGAATAGGGATGTTTTTATAGACAAGTTCTTACTCCTGGGCCAATGAGTGACATTGGTGTAACATTCATTATTTGGATCAGTGGTTACAATGTGATACTCTGTTTCTTAATGAGAGATTTTGCTGACTGTAGGTACTTGGAGCCAGCATGGCAATTCCACCCCCACTTTAAGGTAACTAGCAGCACAGAGAAAGTCTGTAGTGACAAATGTTAGACAGTAGAAAAAGCACCTTGAGAAAAAACACTCCCGTGTGTACTTCCATGTACACTTCAGAAAACATTGTTTAGATTGGACATTGGCCTTTGGGCAGAAGTATCAGACAAGTTAAAGGTGGAGAGAAACTGATGGGGAAGTTTTGTTCCTTTTGTTTTTACTCTTGCTGTGGGTTATATTGTGATATCTTCAGTGTTCTTCACAACTTCTTCCCATCATGTTGTGTAACATGGTTGTTCATCAGTGACCTGTCTGATATTACTCTTATTTCCCATTTTTCTTCTACTAACAGTCCGTGGAAGCCTGGGGCTCAGTGTGATTTACACATTGTGGAAGCTGCAGAAAGAAGTCAGAAAGCAGTTTGGAGCAACAACATCAACTATCTTCTGTCTCATTACTGTTACTCAGTTTCATTTGATGTTCTACTGTACACGAACCCTCCCTAATGTGTTTGCACTTCCTTTTGGTAAGTATTCTGGTGGGAACAATTCTCAAACATTAAAAAGTCTTCTCAAATAGTTAAAAGAAAATACATAGTCAGGCTAAATTAAGATATGTACTTGATTACAGTGTGTGATAACGAGACTAGAAAATTAAGCTGTTGGGTTTTTTTACCCTATATGCTTACAATGACTTTTGAATGTTTATTGAATCTGAGTAATGTAGGGTTTTTCAAATGATTTTGATTAACTAAAGGTTTGAGTACACATATCTGATGCATAAAACACAGAGCTATTGAAAAGGCAGCAGGTACAACTGGAGTTCAAAAAAAGCCTGTGAACTCAGTCTATACAGGAAACAGTTTTCTCATGAGACTGTGGAACTAACTCCTACTGCAGCATTTCCACCTTCCTCTTCTGGAGTTATCTACAAATGTATCACTTTGTACACTTAAAAGTAAAGGAGGAAAAAGATCAGAAGTCAAAACCTTATTCTACACATAGAGGTTTTTACCAACAATAGTGAGAGGGAAGATTAAACACATGGAACAGATGTTAGCTGAGTCACTTGCTGCTTCAGGACAAGTTGGCCAACTAATAACATCACCAGGCTGGTGCAAGAACCTATATAGAACAGAACTGAAAACCAAACAAAAAAAGTTGAATTGTCAGATCAACACTGTGTAGTAATAAGCTTCTCAGATAATTTCTGCTGTATTTCATGGTAATGAAATGTAGTAATGTTTCAGACATTTCCCTTTGGATCATGACCACTTGACTATGTAGTCAGTATTATGTGATTGAAACTGTGAAAACGTGGAGGTGAGGGGGTTCTTTACCCAAAGGGTGGTGAGGCACTGGAACAGGTTGTCCAGAGAGGTTGTGGAGGCCCCATCCCTGGCAGTGTTTAAGGCCAGGCTGGATGTGGCCCTGGATGACCTGGTCTAGTGCATGTGGCGTCCCTGCCAATAGCAGGGTGGTTGGAACTAGATGATCTTTAAGGTCCCTTCCAACCTCAGCCATTCTATGATTTGTAGAGAGAAATGGTGTCTCCAGCTAACCATGCAAATGGATTTATAGTTCTTTCTCCCTCAATGACAGTCTGTTGTCTCATTTTCATATTTTAAATGGGTTGCTGTTACCAGGAATACAAGATACACACAGTCAAGAGAAGAAACTTTTCTCCTCAGCTGATACTGAGCAGTAAGAAGTTGCCTTTTAAAAGGCTTTTAGTACTCCTTTAAGGTTTTTGTTGAGGGTTTGTTTGTTTGTTTTCCCAAAAGCTATTAAATATACTCTTGAGGTAGAGTTCCTGTGTGTTCCTTCTGTGGTTATACTTTTCCTAATTAGTTAAGCATCAACAGTAGAAAGTTGTGTGTTATTCCAAGTTACATTTCTTTAACAGAGGAAGAATTTCTGGACTTGAAAAGGTAGGAAGACCCAGAGCAAGTTTGTGGGAAGTTAGAGAAACAAGATGCTAGCCTTGAGAAAAGTGTTACCCTTTAGAAAACCAATAGTTCAATGTATTGGATGGTGTGTTTGTTTATTTTTGCAGTGCTCCTGGCATTGACGTTTTGGATACAGCAGAAGCAAAGGCCGTTCATTTGGTTCTCAGCTGTGGCAATTATAGTCTTCAGATCAGAGCTCTGCATATTCCTAGGCCTCATGCTCCTTGTGACATTATTAACTAAAAGAGTCTCCATTTTCAAGGTGCTTTCCCATGCTGTTCCTGCTGGAATATTTTGTTTGGGTAAGTGTTTATATTCAACAGAAGTCTGGAAATGTGACAGATGTCTTTGGTGACCTGACCCTTAGGGCTAGCTTGCTTGCTTTGGTCTGTTTCCATTTGCTAGTAATATGGCAAGTTTGTTTATTTCTCTGAGAATTTCCATGTAGAGAAATAGGTGTGTACAGAGCAGTAGAAAGATACTGTGACCCAGGCCCTTAGATACAGATAGTGCAATGTCCCAGCCTTAAAAAGGCTTAGACAGGCAGGTTGACTTTAGTATAATTAGTACCTGGCTGTAGCTACGTGTGCATGATCCGTTGTAGTGCCTATTGCCATGACAATAAGCTGAATCCCAGGATAAAATAGAACAGTGAGACAGACAGGGATACTGAGCAAGAGGGTTGTGGGGAAAGTCACAGTTCAGCTCTGTTTCTTTATTACATTAATTTTAATAGCTTAAGTGATAATCCATACTAGAGAAGCTGAAAAATCCTCTTGTGTCCTATCCATGGAACACTCATGCATATGCATGTAAGTACCCTAAGCTTCTCTGCCAGCCTAGCTAATTAAACATGCTGTTGGCAGGTGGCTGATGATGACCTCTGGTAGTGTGCTGTCCCTTCCACGGCATGGACAGTAGAAACAATAAAAGATCATGCCATGTGCATTTGGAGGCACCTCACAGTGTAAGATTTTGGAGATCCAACAGGAATTACTTGCTGTTACATCCATTCCTTCTCTGTCTGGACAAACCTCTTAAATACCAGAGCAGTTTTCTTAGGGCTGAATGGAAGAGATGGGGCTGATAGATTTGCTGCTGTTCCTCTCTTTTTGCCTGTCATTCCTCATCTTCCTTCCTTCCCACCTAATAAATGCTAGCAAACTGCTGGAGATTGTTTTTCTTAACCTAGCAGCTTTACAATAAAAATCCATTTAGTACCATTTGAAGTTGGCTAGGGTTTCTTACCATTCATAACCATTCAGTAATGCTGTAATATTATTTTGAAACAAACTTTAATTAAACCACTGCTTTTCACACCTGGTGTTGGAGTGGGGCAAATATCAATAGGATTTCTACCTGACATGCTTCTGTTAAGGCTCCCTCCACTGCATTTCCACTGCCAGACAGACAGACTCAACCTTCTCTGTGTGTTTGGGTGAGGCTTACAATGCATGTTCCAGTTTATGCTGATCTCATCAGTAAATGTGCAATTTGAATGTGCTAGTTTCCTTTTCCCTAATTTTTCAATTCACACAGATTTGTATTTCTTTAACTCTTTTAGGGCTGACAGTTGCTGTGGATTCTCTATTTTGGAGGCAACTTGTGTGGCCTGAGGGAAAAGTGCTCTGGTATAACACAGTTCTAAACAAAAGTTCCAACTGGGGAGTATCCTTTGAACCATCCAGGGTAAAAGATCTATTGAACATTACCAGCCAAAGTAAAGACTTGTTATATAACCTGTTGCATAGCTTAGTTATGGTGTTAAATTCTACTTTTCACTTGGTATTTCATTATTTGAAGCTGATGAGCTTGTTGGCTGTTTCTTAGTTCATTCTGTAAATGGTAACTTTCCTCTGCTGACTGTTCCTTCTTTCTTGTGTTCCACCAGTGTAAAGCTTGATTTCTTCCCCTTGTTTTTTTTTCATGTTGCCCATCATTAGTGCCATTTGATGTGCCTCTCTTGGGTGATATGAGTGTAGGTAGGCAACTCCTTCTATTTCTCAGAGGGTAAGACAGGAAACCAAATGCCTGGAAGAATGCAATATCCAAAAGGCATACAGCATGTTTGCAAAATTTGTGTGTACTGCTGCAAAGAACAGTTACTCTACTTGTTAGCAGTGAAAGCATCCTTAACACTTCTTTTCACCTCGAAGACCTCCCCCTTCTTGTGGTATTTCTATTCAGCCCTGCCTCGTGCTCTGGGATGCAGCATTATATTTGTACCTTTGGGTGTAGCAGAGAAGAGAACTCGGATATTGCTCTTGCCAGCACTGGGCTTTGTTTTCTTGTATTCGTTTCTCCCCCACAAAGAGCTGCGGTTTATCATCTATACTTTCCCTGTCTTCAACATAGTGGCTGCTAAAATGTGCTCAAGAATGTAAGTTCAAAGTTCTGGTTTGGTTTGGTTTGGTTTTCTCTGAAAATGCAAAAAGAAAATCAAAACTATTACTACTATTTTTATGCACTTCTTTCCATCTTGGAATCTAGATCTTCTCGGGATCTTCCTGTGCTTTAGAAAGGAGGTCTGTGTCATTGTACCCATTGGACTAATGAGGGAGATGAAGAGAAAGCAAAGTTAAATGATTTAAAAGGACCATTTGGCAAATCTGGGGCAGAGTTGAGAAGAGAGTCCTGATATTACTGTTATGCTGTTACACTTCAGTTTATGTTATCCACCAGAGAGAAAGACACATTCCAGTGTACTACTGTGTTGTTAACATAGCTTTTCATAGGAGGTGGTTTAATATACAGGTGGGGCTCATGAAATAATGGAGTTTGTATTACATATTTCAATTTGTTTACTCAATATACCCAAGTATAGGTTAAACTTAGGTTAAACTCTGAATTGATACCTTTATAACTAAAGGTATTAAACACAGAAACACTTTATTGCTGACCTGGTATTATTAGCTTTAGTAATGAGAATATTCTGATTTAACTGTCACTGGGGCTAGTCTTGTAGAAATTGATAATAAATGCATTCTGTGCATTCCATAATTGCAGTAAAGTTTGCATTAATGTATATTATCTAATAGTGGAGTTTTCATAAAAGCTGTGTCCCAGTAGTCAGTGACCAGTATGAAAGAAAACTAACAGCTTATTCTTACTTGGTTTTTCCCCCCCTCAACAGTCTGAATAACTCCCGGAGATCCTGGCTGTACAGACTCGGCTCCTTCTTTGTTATAATGCATCTTATAGCTAATGCTGTTTGTTCAGGAACATCTTTGTATGTTTCACATTTCAATTATCCTGGAGGAGTGGCAATTCAGAAGTTGCATGAGTTGGTACCTTCAACAGCAGGTATGTAAGGCTGGTTTGAGGTATGTTTCCCTAATGTCAGTTGCAGGTTTTATCTGCTGGTGTATATTTATGCTTATTGGATATTACTACTTCAGTATTTACATGCATCTTTTCTGTTTATTAATCAGAGTGTTCTTAGAAGAAATTTGAAATTGTATTCTGCTTTCTTTGTTTCTGTAGATGTCTCTGTTCATATTGATGTGGCTGCAGCACAAACAGGAGTGTCTCGGTTCCTAGAAATCAATTCAGACTGGAGGTATGTTCTGAACAAGGCATTCTGATCTGAAGGCAGGAACCTGCTTTTTCTATTTTGTATGTACACAGGGGCAGGCCTCACAGATGTGGTTTCTGGTACAGCATATTTATTAAGCCATGTCAGGAACAGTGTGACTCTTCAAAGAGTTTTGATGTGTGCAGTGCTGCAGTTTCAGAAATAAAGCACTGCAATGGTTTTTAATGATTTTGGTTAGTTCTGGTTTACCAACATAGCACAGAATCTCTTAAAGACATCAGAAACAGTGCAAAAAATCTGTAGCTTACTAAACCACCAATGCAGCTGTTTGAGATCTCACTAGATCTTGTGAAACACAGCTGTAGATGAACACTTGTGTGCCCTTGCACAAGGGGATATATAGTTGTGGGGGTATTGTCTCTGTTTCTGAATGCTGTGCACCAATGTGAAGCTTATCTGAGTATTAATATTCAAAGTCTATTTTTATATGGATCATCCTTCCCATAGATGGCATTGAAGCTGCTGTTGTGGGCTATCAGTCACATTCATTGCCTCTGAAAGTGCTTTGTTACCATGACCAACATCAATGTACAACAGTTTTAGGAATCAGAGTATTGAACTGAGTAGTGGGAGACATTTGTGGGATGGCATTGTTTGCTTTTCAGGATGCAATTTGTGATCTCTAGGCCTGCCTCTTCAGCTGAAGTGTAGATTCAAATTCAGAATGAAATTTCTTCACTTAAAGGGTTGTACAGTGCAGACTGCCCAGGGAAGTGATGGAGTCATCATCCCTGGAGGTATTGAAAAGACATAGAGATGAGGTGCTGAGGGATGTGGTGACCTAGTAGTGCTAGGGTAATAGTTGGACTTGATGACCTTAATGGTCTCTTCCAAGCAAAACAATTCTATGATTCTATTTCAATTTTTATTTTTTTGCACGTTCAATCTAGAGAAAGACATGGTCAGGAGGAGACATTAAACTGAGTACAAATGATAGAAGACTCATGACTGATACCTGAAATATGCCAATCTTTGTTTTCTGAATACACTGAAGTACACACACTACTCTGAACAGAACTCTACTCTCTAACTACAATGCTTAATTTCAATGAGCTTTTTGAGGTGGTGGGTTTTGGATTGTTTTGGGCTTGGAAGGCTGCAGTGTAGTGGGATGGGAAGATTCATGAATAATACTGATGGATGTTTCATAATGTTGCAGCTACAGAGCAGTTTGCTTCTTTTACTTTACTCATCATAAAAAAAGCCTCAAGGGCTGATTCATCATAAAGTTTCACATGAAAAAAATCAGGCAAAATCCCCAACTGAGCATCATATACAGGACTACCACTTTGTCTGGCAGCACAATAGTGCAAAGTTTAGTGGCACCAGCTGTTTATTTTCTCTTTATCCAAGAAAGTGCCAGCCTTTCAGATGGGTGGAAACTAATTAACCATCTTCATAGACTGTATACATCAGATGAAAACAGATTTATGGATTACAAGTGGCTCTGAAGTCTGATGATTCATCAGGATAACTACAATCCATAAGTAGAAGTGTCTTAAAGTTAACAGCTTTTAGTGGTGTGCTCAGATTAGATCTGTTTGCCTCAAGAAAAATGCAAGTGATCCATTATTTTTCTTCAAAGGTGATTGAAAGAAGCTTGATGCAGATTCTTGCACAGGACAGGTGTTACAATCTTGTCTTCAATTAGGGCAGTCTCTTTGAACCAGGAATAAAGATGCAGTGTAAGCTTAAAAGTATTTTAAAATAATAAAATTCAGAAATGCCTGCAGCCAGATGAAAGGCCCTTTATTTGCTGATGAAGAAGATGCAATTATGCCATTCCTCCTGCCACTTTGGATGCAGGTACCATCCTATTGTGTATTCCAAGAAGTTTGGTGAATTTCTTGGAAGTGGCAGATGAAATTACTGTGCAGGTTTGTTTGTTGGGCTTTTTTGGTTGTTGTTTGGTGTTTTGTTTTTTTAGTTTAGAAGAAAGCACTTGTTCAGTGTGGAAAGTGTCATTCTGCATGAGATGGTGTATTTATTGACACCTGGATTCTGTCAGCCTGGGGTCTGTTCTGGATTGCTGAAGTTTTGGTTAATGATCCACACTCATCCTCTAGTTTGGAGTATTTGCTTTAAATACCTTAAATCTTAATGACTGCTCTATCAGGAAGTGTTATAGAATAGAAACTGAGGTTGTTTCCAGTCTTTCACAAACAATTCAGGCAGATGAGAGGCCACACATGCAAAGACATGTGGCAAATGATGCTGTCTGGATTTATGTCTGGTTGTGTTTAAGAGTACATAGGGTTGGGGTTGCACCAGTTCTCTACCACTGGAAGAAAAGCCACAGCCTTGAGAAGTTGCTTGTGAAATGCCTGGGAGGAATTGGGTGCCTGAGAATAGGAGCTCCAAAACCTGGTAGGAGACAGTTCAGAGGTTACAGAGCATGGGCACTCTCTTAGAAGGGAGATAATTTAAGACTGTCTTGTCATAAACAATCTAAAGGTCAGGGCTGGGGTCTCATCTGTTCAGTGACACTAAGTAACCTCTCAACCTCTGTCTCCTGGACTGTTACCCAGTGTTAGTGTAGAATATTTTTCTGGGATACAGAGCAAAGATTTGAATGCAAGTCTCCCCCTGTTAGAAGCACAGTTAACAGTGGTCTACAAGAGTGTTTTGGGGTGGACTTAATCTAACAACTTCAAAGGGAAAGAGTAAGGACTTGATCAGGCTGCCATGTCCAATGTGAGCATCCTTACCCTTGGGCTATAAATTCCACTTGACTTTCTTCAGTGAATGAATAAATTAACTGTGAAGTAGAACCATGTCTTCATGAGACAGTGAGGAAGAACTATCTCAATTTCTGGAAAATTAGAGAGGTTCATACAGCTCTTTGAGGTAACAAACTTCAGTTTTAGGCTTAAATCAGACAAACAGTGGCTGAACCTAGATCTTTCACATCCCTGCCAAACACACAACTCACTTGTTTTCACGTCCTGTGAACTCTCTCTACTGCTAGATAGACTACAGCTCTTTTTAAGAAATAACTATATAACTCCTTTTAAGAAGTAACTGTAGATGTACATATTAAATAGTTTTAGAAGTCACCAGTTATATTTTAAAATATGTGTATGTAGGTTCCAAGCACGTTTATAAAAGCTGACCCAAAGTGACCCAGGAACTGAACCCAGAAGTAACAAGTGCCAAGATAATGCTGTAACTGCCAGGCTGGTCTTCCTTTCCTACAGAGTTCAACAAAGTCTTCCCTCTGCTATTCTCTGAGGCTCCTACTTTAATCTGTGACTACCCAAAGAGACAGGTTTCTGCTGAAGTGCCTCCTAAGAATTTTTTTTCTTTAACTTAAAAAAAAAAAAAGCAAACACCAAAAAAAGCCTCCATTGCCAAAAAAACCCCAACAAAACACCAAAAAACCCAAACCACAACCCCACACTTATCTAAACTACAATTCTAGTAAAGAGAACCTTAAAAAGGAGTTCCCTTTTCTACACTCTTAGGCTTTGGTGTCCTTTCTCAGACAGACCTCAGAGAGGACAAGTGAGACATTTCCTAGGAGTCCTGATTTATACCACAATAGCAGCAGCATGACTTGAATGAAATGACTGGCTTCCTAAACTCTTACCAAAATACTGATTTGTTCTCCAGTACTAGTTAATGTAATCAGAGAAATAACTAAGACTGTTACAGTTCCTTTTGTGTTTCATCTTGGATGCCACATGCCCTTGCAGCAAGGGAGGTGTTTCATATGTAAAGAGGAATGTAAATAAGCCTTCTTTATTCTTTACAGGTATGACAAAAGAGAAGATGTTAAACCAGGAGACCAGCTGATGTTTTCTTACACACACATACTGATGGAAACAAACCCTCTCCAAATATCATATTACAAGACAACCCACAGGCCACTGGCAAACATACCTGGCATCAGTGAAATTGGGTTGAACCTTACTGCACTACCTCCTTTTACTTTAAACTTGAAACCAAAATTAGTACTGTTGGAAAAGCTTCCTGTATCATCTTGACTGTGAATTTTAAGTAAGTCTTTTGATGTAATTTTGCTGGTGACTGAATAATCTTAAGACAGCAGCAAATTGTCATTCCAGTACTCCAGCTTCTGTGGAAAGCTACAGAAACCCTTTGTACCTGTTGGTATTTAGCTCTGTCCTGTTTCTTAAATAAATATTACAATGCATTCCTAGTCAGTATATACTCAAATACAGAGTTGTATTGTTAGATATGGTTGAGAGAGGCTACCTCCAAGTTCAGTGGTTTCAGGAAAGCCTGCCTGCTCACTGTGGGGAGCTGGTCCAGAACATTACCTCAGGTTACAGAGCACCCTGTCTAGCCTCATCCCTGGAGGTGTTCAAGGTGAGGCTGGACAGGGTGCTCAGTAACCTGATTTAGTTAGAGATGTGCCTACTCACTGTAGGGGGGTTGGACTAGATGACCTCTGAGGTCCCTTCCAACCCTGATAATTCTATAGCACAGGTTATGTCCTAATTGTCCTGTGGAAGATACACAATGGAACAGGTCTGTGCTACAGCAATAATCTGATATGGAATCTGTGTGTGCAAAGATGTATTACCTGATGTGTCTGCAGGATTGTAACCCCCTCAGTTGTCAGATTGCCTGTGTGAAACTTAATGATGTTATCAACATAGGAAAGCCATAGGCATTGTAGTTTCATCCCAATAGATAATTGTGCCCTGTAGGCTACCAAACTAATTAAAGATTCACTAAAAAGGCAGTCAGTCAGACCTCTTGACAAGCACTGTCTCCTAACAGATTGGAGTATTAAAGGATGGTTATGTTCAGTCCAGCAGTTAGGAATAAGCAGGAAGCTGGATTTCACAGGAATAAGAATGTTTCCCTCTTGTGCTGTAATCTTGTTCTTCATTTTCAGTGCAAAAATCCCTTATGAAAACATTCACTTGAATGCACTTAAAAGAAAATAGGTGCTGTTTTCCTTTTTTTATTAAGTAGTCCCTTTGGAAAAGAGTACTCTACTGTGCCATGTGTTGCATTCTATAACCTATAGCATGCTCTGTAGTTTCTTCTTTGTTAGATGTTTTTGTTAAGGATGTCTGCCTAGGTTGCTGAATGGAACAAGTTAAGGGGTAAACTAAGATAAAAAAAAGTTAGAATGTTTGTTAGGGCCAGCTGTAGAATGACAGGAGCTCCATTACTGCAAATATCAAGTGTTCCTGAAATAAACATAGGCAGAAAACTTATTTCTTGCTGACAGAAAAGTGAAGTAAAAAATTCTTCTTCAATAAAGTGTTGTTTTGCTTTTTTAGTCTTAGTGTACTTTATTCAGGAACTACCTTTACCTGTGTACATCTATGATTTCCTTTTTAGCCTCTAGATTATGTATCAGAGGAGCTGATCTGGTGGGGTGGAGCCTGCTCCTCTGTGGGTGGCTGTTGCTGTTGCACAGGCTTCCCATGCTGAGCAGATCTGGCAAAAGCAACCTGCAGAACTTGTTGGTCCAGTCTCCTTGACATTGAAATCACTCAAGTATTATCTATTTGACTTGTCTTTGGAAGAAAACTCAGCTTCCTCCAGAGCCAATCTGAACATCAAACAAGTCACATCAGACAGAAGGAAGTAAAAATGTGCAAATAGCTGAGAATTTGGAACAATACAAAGGAAAACTTCTGAGGAAAGATGTAGGCCCTTATGCTAAGCCTAATAATTGACTTTATGTAACTCCCTGACTGTAATGTCTAACTCAAGAACCTAAAGTAAAATTTATCCTGTTCAAGGGTAGACAAATGTCTGCATTGCTAAAGTTAGGTATATAGTTATTCCAGCTTTCCAAATCCCTGGCTACCAGAATCCCTCTGCAGAAACCTGTTTCTGTTAACTACAGAAAAAAACTTGAGGCTAGTATGCTTGTAACACAGACAAGACAGACACTAAAACCTTAATTGGTTGAATGTTTGAAGGTACTTTAAATCTTAATAAATGTCTCATAACTATTCAAGTCCTTAAAAGAAAAATTCCTTTTGTCTTGACTGATTACAAACAGCCTTAGCATAGAGTTTTGTCTTAATAAAAGCAGAAATAGGGTGAGCATACTCAAATAATTCAGGGTTGAATTAACCTAAGAAAGCAAATGAGAGCTAGTCCAGTCCATCCATAAATTCTGCTAATTTATGACATTTAAATGCAGAATTGAGTTGTAAATACAATGCATTGAACATGTATACTGCTGCTCTAGAATGGGGCTTATTTTAGGATGTATTGTTAAAAGTCCCAAAGATGTGTAGCATCATGCTTTGGCTTCTGAGGTTTAACTTAATTTCTTATAAGCAATGTTGTTTCTGCAAAGAGCAGGGCTAAGGAATTATTTAGACATAAACATGTCACCATGTCATTTCACCCAGAGACAGCAAATAATCACTGGTTTGTAGCCTGAGTTATGACACTCTGTGTTGTAAAACAAAATAAAGTAACTGCATGAAAAAAGTTGTGGAATGTACTGATAGAGGATAGCTTTGAATGTAAAAGCTGCTTCAAAGGATGGGTTCTTCCCATCAAGAACTAAAAGAACCAAAGATGAAGGAACAACTTTGAGTTCACAGTCTCTAACAGAGCATTCAGAGCTGGGAAAAAAATAACAGGTCATATTTCCCTTCCAGGTGCCCTAAGTACTTGCTATGGGTCTTTCTCTCAAGAGCTCATTTGGGGCAGGGGGTCCTGAGGAATGTATTGGACCTGACATAAAATGTAACTTTGTTACCACTGAGAAAAGCCAGAATGTGTCTCGAGTTCTTCCCTGTGCCATCCATTTCACTTCAGCCATGAGCACACAACCTCCACACAATATAACTGCCTAACACCTTTGCTAGCACTGATCACACTTGTTTCTTGCTCCACAGCCATTTCACACATCCCTTTGGTGAGACGGGTCACTCATGCAGGCAAACAAGGTTGAGATTGTGCTGCCTCTCCTACTGCAGTTACAACTGTGCTAGAACCATTCCTGTCTTCCTGAATGCTTCTAGTTCTTCCCACAATGCTTGGAAGATGACACAATATTTTAGCACTTGTTTGCTGTATCTCCCTTTCAATGCAAAGTGTAAGAATGTGCATTTCCCTTCCATCCCAGAGAACTTCTTCATACATAAGTCACACAAATCTAGTGTTGCTTTCCTTGCTTTACTACCTCTGCTCATTCTTAAATACTCCCCTTCTGCCCTAGAGCTTTCCTTGTAACTTTGTCCTCAAAAGCCTTCCTTGTACAAATGACTTTACTTTCTATTTGCAAGAAAAGAACAAAACCACAAGCTAAGTTTATCACTGATGTAAGAGTGTTTAGCCAGAGTCTTCTCAGCTTGCTTACATAGTCTCAGCTGTCTTAAACCAAATGTATTGCTCTCTAACACATCAAATATAGATTAAAAGGGTTTGCAAAAATTACTGTACCTCAGTCGAGATTTTCATTTTTCATTTAAATACATATATATAATTCCTAAACATAACTGATCCACTTTATATGCAACTACTGATTGTAGATCAGCTCTTTAGATCAGCATGAGCAACTACCAACTACTTTTGGGTTTTCATTTCAGACCTTGTTTATCACAGCAAAGCCAGACAATGTTTCTTCTGAAACTCTCCCATCTTCTGTCATGGGCAGTCTTTCCCCAGTTCTGCTTTAGTTCAGCTGCAGCTGCCTTTGGTTCTGTACCAAGCCTTGATTTGTGTCCAGTTACATCAAGCATAATGTAAAATTGCTGTCTGAAATGGACTCCATCTTTTCCTTTAAACTGCCAATTTACATCAAGAAATTGGAAGAAGCAATTGATCCATACAGGAGGAGGGGGGGGGAAAAAAAGGCAGGAACTGCTTAAGGATCAATCTAATCTTTGGAACCCAATTTGATACCTGAGCTGAAGCCATCCCTGTGGTTACTATTTCTACATGGCATACTCATTTGAAGGAAGCAATTCTGGGTCACTTTGCAAAGAAACCAAAGGTTTCTTTCTTTCTTTCTTGTTGCTAAGAATAAAGTCTAGGATGAATAGAAGACTAAAATGTTTTGTTTGTAACATCTAAATAATCTGTAATTAGAAAGTGTTACTTGCTAATTACATGTTTATTTCTCCTATGGTTGGAGATAACCTAAATACAGGTTGGTAATGGTCAGCACTGTATAGTGGCAGAAACAAATGCTACTCTAAGGGACAGACCTCTCAACAACTGGAAGTATGTATGGTGAGCTTGTCATCTCTATCTACATTTAATCAATCACATCCTTATGCTGGAATTTAAACCGCTCTAAATTGAGAGTTCTGTTCTGTGTAAATTCAGAAGTATGACTATTCCTAGTAAATACCCACTGGCCAAATACTGCAAACAGATTTCCTTCATTTTTACTTTGTGGGGAGGGAAGGAGGCCAAATGGAAAGAGGCAATATGGGGGCAGCAACATCACAGGTTTCCAGAGCATAATACAGATCTCAGTAGATACTTTCCATACACTCTTCACCAGACTTGAGTTCTCTAAAAAGACTGTTGCAGATCTCTACTTCTTCCCCTTCCTACCCTTAGTACTGCAAAATAGTTCTTGTTTCAGTGTGTAATTTGCTGTTACACACACCACCTGCCTACTCTTAGAAGCAGCAAAAGCTCTAAGATTCTTACAAGGACAGGAAGTCTCTTTAGTATCATCCTCACTTTTTATGCTAAGAGGAAAAAACCCAGTCTGCTTACTCAATTTCTTTCTGAAATTGCTAAGGTACTGAAATGAACTGTTTAATTAAAATAAACAGCACTGTTACAGCTTCACCATGTCATTATGTATTAGGGAACTGTCTGCTGTGGCAGGGATTGGTGCAGCACAAACTCAGCTTGATGAAGACTCCCACTGATACCAGCTTGTATACTACAGCCTCAGGGAGAGTAGTGTAAAAATAGAGCAGTTTCCTGTACATTACAAGTATAAGAAAGGTTGGAAAAGCCAAAAATTGTAGCAATGGCCAATTCTTTATATTTAAAATAAAGTAAACCCAACACAAACCCCACCCACTTACCTCAATACTTCAATGAAAGCTTTCAGCCCTTCTTTTGAAGTCATTCTTTTCTTAAAGGTGGCAGTGCCTGAACTGAAGATGGAGATGGTCCTGGAACTCCTACAGAAGATCAAGGCTTACAACCAAAAATAGGAACTTTGTGCTTGCAATCTCTCCTATTTTACATGTTTTGATTCTAAGGCCTTTTGGGCCTGTGTATTACTTTCAGCAAATTCTAACATAAGCCTACTATGAGTTCTTAACCAAGCTGACACTGGCAGTGCTGTTCTTTACTAAGTTCTTCAAGAGAAATGCAGGTAGAAATAAAGTAGACTAACTAACTGCTAACTAGTTCTCCTGCTCTCAGGGAAAGTTCTGACAAAATGCTTGACTATACAATTAAGTATATGAGTAAGATGCAAATTGGGCCTACAAAATGCCACCACTTCAGCCTTCCACAGGACATTTACATAAGAGCTACAGTAAAGATTGCCTTCAGAGGAGCCAAGATACTTGTTTCCAGAGAACTGGGTTTTCCAGGAATGCTTGCCCACTGCTAGCACTTCTGCTGGCATGAGGTGGCCTGCCATGCTTTAAGCCAAAGGCCATATTTACTTTCATGCCCTGAGTGAAAATTGTTATCACTTCTTTGAAAAAAAAAAAAAGTTTCCTCACCCTCTACCTCCCTCTCTACTGCTCTGAAGAAATGAAACATCTCCTTTACAAAGGTCAAGGTTAGATTCACAGTTACAATGTAGGGAGAAAAAACAGATAATAATTAACTAGTAACCATTTAAACATGTTTCCCAATAAGCTGCTTCAAACTCACCCAGTTCCAACTATATATAAACCAGAACAAATTGTTTTATTACTGCAGAAAAAAACACGTGCTGCTCTCATTTAACCCTAGAACAATAAATGCTGACTGTTGATAGGAGTTAAAGGTTACCTTTTAAAATACTGGAGACAAAATGCAGTATTAGTTTTTCCTATGTTCACTATATAATAATTTACTTAAATAGTTCAGGTATAAACATAAGTGATGAAATAACAACTGAAACACCTGGAAGCATCAAATGTTTAAGGAAATATCACATGGAAACCAAAGCCACTTGGGAAAGAATTCACCAAATTTTCCTGAGGTTGCATAGTTTGAGTGAAATGAAAAGAACCATAATCCAGGCTTAAGTCCGAAGAGCTAAATGGAAACCCAACCTTTTCACATAGCATGTTCTGTAGTATATTTACAATTACAGTGGTATCAATTTTTATTCAATGGTTGTCTTAAATCCATCTGAAATAAAAGGCAGTGTTGACTACCACTAGAAAATTGCAAATAAAATGTTTAATTTCAGAAACTGAGTTCACCATTTATAAATACACTAAAACATAGTAAATGCAAAATTAGATTAGGAATAGGTACAGTATTTTAACAAAGCTACAACTTGTCTAAAAGGTCACAGGCAAATGATGACTTGTTTCCCAAAAAGTATTTAACAAAAACAGAAATGAGAAGATTAATTTTTCTAAAGTTAAAACAACATGAAGAATGTTCCTTCCAAATTAAAATGCTGTGTATTGTTTTTCTGTCTTACTGGAAGTTTTGAGGGCTCTATATCCCATTTGCCTGATGGACACCAAGAGTTAAGAATCAACCCTACTACACAAAATTCTAAGTAGTGCACCATATCCATAAGGCTATTACTGAAAATCAGTTATTTCTGTACTAGGAGCTTTAAGACAGGCTGTTCTACACAGTTGAAATTATGTTAGGAGTAAGGGCTCAATTTTTACAATAGGGAACCTTACAGTTTCGATGCACTAAAGATCAGCAAAGGCTTTAGAATCACATTAGAGTCTTCCTGGGAAGTTTCTTGCCATTTTTGTACAGGGCCTTAAATAACAAGCATTCATTCATATACCTCAGTAAGACTTCTGAAGAGCTTTTATAAATACCCAGAGTATTTCTGTAGTTCAGTTAAAATGTAAAACTGGAACAGAAGAACCCAGAATGGAAAGTTTTACAACTGGTTGCTGTATAACTGACATTCCATATCATCTCAAATTTAAGATTTATTTTCAGATACTAAGTCAACAGCCTCCTGTAAACACATCTTCCTCAAGAACTCTTCTTAATCCTTTAAGTACTTTTAGGGCTGGCAGTTAAAGACACCACATGACAAAAAGATGGCTTGAACCCCATCTTTCATGTACAGCTTGGTTTTGACAACTACAAAAGCTGTTTTGTTGCAATTAAAGCAATGTTCAACTAAAATACAGTACCTGGTTTATGTTTTTTACATAATAATTGAATAAAAAACTACAGAATAGAACTGTTTACATCTTTTTTTCTGTTTTTCTTTTTTTTCCCCCCCATTCTATTAAAACAAACAACTGAGCTGTTTTAAAGTTCATTTACAATTATGGATTAAAACCTACGTAATTTTTTATCATTTGTCAAGACAGGCTAGCTCTAGTGTGAACTTTTAAAAATCATATATACAATATCTGGCCTGAAGTACTATGAATAAGGCACATGTAGACATATTGAAAGCTGAAAAAAAGGAAACTAAAATTTGGAATTACAGTCACTGATTAGATGTCATACATGGCCCCTACTGGAGCAATTTAAAAATCCAAGTCATTGACAGTTAATATCCAGTGAGCAACAACAGATTTAGTCCAGCAGTTTGTTCATTAGTTTCAATACTGGAAGTATATTAAAGGAAGATTCACTTTCAAAAAGATAAGCTTTTCAAAGTGTTCTATCATTAACCTCGACTGACTAAAGTTGTTGCTTTCATTGGATGTATTGAACAATCTTTCTGAAGGAACAATGCTTGGTGGACAACCCAAGAACCTTACAGCCAATTTTGACAGTACTGGCCAAGATGACTTCTTAAAGTTCCAGTAAGTTAGTGGATCACAGTTATGCTCAAGCACTTCTTCCTCCAAGTAAGAAAGCACCATTTCCTCTGGTAACTTCGCTCTCTCTTTCATGTCTTTTGTTTTCTTCATGTCACCCATGAGTGACCAAAGATTATCTTCCCCACATGAATTTGTAGATGGTGAACCTATATCACATCCATTGGAAACAGGTTTATCATCATCTGAGGTAGAACTCATTATTTCCAGCTCCCTGATTAAGTCTTGTTTATATTGTTCAGCCTCCTCTTCTGTAAATAAGGATGTTTTATACCGGGGATCCAGAAGCGTAGCAAAAATGTACCTTGGATCGTGAAGCGTGGAGGACAACCTACTCACCATAGCTTCTTTCAAAGATTTCAGCATTGTATCTATACCCATGGTTTCCTCAAACAGCATTTCTATTTTCCTGTTAAGTATATGGATCATTGGAATCACTTGGCTTAGAGTAGACATGTGTGTACTCATCTCCCTGCTTGCAGCTTCAAAAGGCTTGAGAGCATGACACACAGACTGCATGACTTCCCACTGGTCACAACTTATGAGCTCCCGAAAGCTGCACTCTATTGACATTTCATCAATTGCTCTTTTCTGTTCAATAAGACGCTCAAGCATATGAAAAGATGTATTCCACTTGGATGGAACATCCTGTATCAGCTGGTGCTGAGGCAACTCATACTCCTTTTGCAACTCAGCTAACTTCTCTTTTGCCTTTGCTGACCGATGGACACGTTCACAGATCTTTCTTGCAATACTTAGTAAATTCTGAACCATTCTCTGGCTCTTAATAGCCTCATTTACAATGACATTAACAGTGTGACTGAAACATTGTACGCTTGAATGATCGCCTTCATTTAAAGTCTTCTCTATACTCTGGTTATCAGTAACGGTAATCCCAATCTGAAGGCCAATGGAGGTAATCCATGTTTCCCACCAGTATTCTAACTGCTTTTGAATACTGATTCCATTGTAGTCACAGTCGATCTGTGACACATTTAAGAGTGCTGAACAATGGTAATCCTCGCACTGTGGTCGAAATGAGGACTCAAATGTTACCCAATGAGCTGTCAGGGTTAGATATTCTCGTGTTTGGTTGCTCATCCATATTCCGGACGTAAAATGGATCACTCCACTTTCAGCTTCTTTAAGATGCGAAATAATGATTTGTTTTACATTATCATACATATCTGGAATTGCTGTCCTAGAAAAGTAGGATGGAGAAGGTAAAGAATACTGAGGTTGCAAATATTCGAGCAGCCTGTTAAAGCCAACGTTGTCTACAAAAGAATATGGCTGAAGGTCAAGTGCAATCATTTCGGCTACAAGACTTGTGATTTTTTTGGCAACTGGGTGAGAGTCACAAAACTTGTCATTGGTTTCATCAAAATTTGAAGATGCTAGCAATTCTGTGCTCAGTGGCACGTGATTATCCGTAGATGAGGATAATACTGTCTCCGAGACGTCGGTTTTCAACACATTGTTATGAAACCGCTGCAAATGTCTTAGAAGGCAGCTTGTGCCTAGATTTGTTGGCTTTTTCCCTCTACTTATTGTACGACCACAGTGCATACATATTACTTTTGTTGAATCTGCAGAACAAATTGAAAAGTGATTCCACAGTTTTGAGGTCTTCTTGCTATTAACAGGAAATATAATTGGATTATCATGCGTAACCATTGTAGGCAAGTCAGTCAACTTTGAGGATGAACATTCTGCAGAGGCCAAAGTAGCGTACGGAGAATTTGCCAAACTCATATCAAGAAAGCTCTTTTGGTTTCCAATTACATCAGGATGGCGTCTATATAGATGTCTCATCAAGCAGCTCGTGCCCACATCTCCTTTCTTACCACGACTTATCGTACAACTGCAGTATCTACATACTGCTTTTAGACTGTCTGCAGGTGACAGTGAAAAGTGGTGCCAAACTTCTGATTTCAGCCTTTTCATAATCCTTTTGTTTTGCTGAAATACAGCAGTAGGTTCAAATATTAGTGGACCCAATCCCTCACACTGTTTCTCAGGAGATGAAACAAAGGAGACTTCACCTATATCATCGGAAGATGACAGCATTGAGTCTTCCACTAGAGCATCTCCAGAAGGCAGATTAGTATGGATCTCCTCAGAGATTCTCTCTGGAGAAGAAGAAACAGAAGTTGATTCTTTCATTAGTTTTTCAGGAGAGGACGACATCGAATTCAGATCACTATCTGAGGGTAGTAAAGAAGGCAACAAAGTTGGAGGTGTAGTGTAGAGAGGTGGTATGCTAGTACCTCCCCCATTCTCTTGCAGGACAATGGAACGATGGGCTCTCCACATGTGTCTTATTAAACAACTCGTTCCCAGGTCTTTTCCATTTTTTCCTCTACTAAATTCATTCATGCAGTGGATGCAAACAGCTTTAGAATTATCTAGAGGCGACAAATAAAAGTGCTTCCAGACAGCTGATCTCCTTCTGGAACCTGATGTGCTCTTTGGAATTACAACAGTTTTTTCTGCTACGTTATCCACAGTGTCGTCATACTGGTTGTTGGGTAGCTGTGGAGATGACTCAACCATGACTTCTTCTTTGATGCACTTTTCAGAAACTGAAAGATCTGATATTTCTTCAGAAGAAACAATAGAAACAGATTCCTCAATTATTCGATCTGGAGATGGTATTTTAGAAGCTACTTTCTTGACCAGTTTTATGGGGGATAACATAGAACTCAGATCCCCAACATCTGCAGACTGAGGTGGCAGTAACAATGTAGGTGAGGAAAAGGAGGATATACCTGGCATACTTAGATTGCTTTGAACTAATACAGTGGGATGGCCTATACCTGGCATACTTCGATTTCTTTGAACTAGTACAGTGGGATGGGCTCTCCTCACGTGTCTCATTAGACAACTTGTACTCAGGTCCTTTTCATTTTTACCCCTGCTAAATTCTTTCATACAGTACATACATATTGCTTTAGTGCTATCTCTAGGAGATATAGAAAAATGGTTCCAAGCAGGTGACTTTTTTCTGGAGCTTATGTTTCTGCTAGAAAGGAGGCTTTGTGTCACAGCTTCCATTGCTACGTCATAGAGCGTACTACTATACTGAGAAAAAAGAGATCCATAATTATCTTCATTTTCTGTAGATAAATATTTGCCAGGGTTGTTGGTGATGAAGTTCTTTTCTTTGTCCTCCTGTTCATCACTGCTGTCCTCATGTTTGAAATCATCTTGTTCTGTCTTTATGTCCATTCTTTCCAGAGTACAGTTAATGCTGTCTTCCTCTTGCTCTACTTTTAAATTATTGATTTTACCCAACACAAAATTACCATCCATTCTGGGGGAACCTGCCTTACTCTCGTCCATGGATGACAAAGTCTTCTTGCCAAGTCTTCATTTATTAATAAATATAGATAATTTAAGATTATTTAAAATTTGCTTTAAAATTATGTATCTTGTATACAGAATGCACAAACACAAATGTGTCTGTGTTAAAATAATCTCTGGTTTATGATTTCTGTATCCGTGTTGTGCATGAGCAAACAAGATCATTAAAAAAAAAATGCATTTAGAAATTATAGACTTAACTAATGGAATCTCATTTTTTCCTCAGGATCAGGACATTTCAGGTCATAGATGAATGTTCTCAAAGACAGCTACTGTTAAATGCTTCACGTTGTAGACATAATCCTAAAAAATGAGGTTCTGTTTCCTTGCTGAACGAAGCCATTCTGTTCATCTTGATCAGGCAACTGTGATTCTTCTGCACCATCTGGAAATAAACAAACAAACAGAAGAGAAATTTAACTAACACACTAAGCTACAGTAGAGGTGAAATGAAAATATGCACTGAATGTTCTGTATGACTTGTTTTTTTCTGTTGAGGTAAAAACAATTAAGTATACTACTAAAAAGAAGAAAACCCCCGCATTTTCTCAATACAGTAGTAGAAGTCTACACACACAGCTGTGACAAAACCTAGAGTCCCCAAGCATCACTTTTGTATTTGCTTAGACACACCTATGCCTCATCCTACATCCTAATCCAACCACTGCATAATCATACATACACACAAACCTGTCTATATCCACATATATATATGAAGAGAAGCAGGCATTTCATCATGTTAGGACAAGAAACATGTACTTAAACCAAAATGTTAAGTTGAACTTTTGTGCAAGTGAGCCCTTTGTTACTGACAAGAGTTTAAAAATACAACATTTTACAAGAAGCCTCTGTAAGGGTGTCCAGCCTCATCACACTAACCTCTCTTCCTCTGACCATACTCTCAGTTATATTCATGCCATAACACACTCAAGACAACACCACGCTACAAGAACAAGCTACTTTCAGAGTTTCACAGTTAAAAACTGAAATGCTTAACTTAGGTCAACTGGGCTATGCTCTGAGGTCTCCCAAAAGCCTAACATCATTCAGAACCAAAGATACATACAGTTGTGTACAATGGTGCTAGTTCCTCATATACACAAGGGTTATACTAGAAAGCCCATTTACACTGAGATTGCTCATTTCCCTCACCCACAAAGACTTCCCCCACCAGTACAAAGAGTAGGTTTTTGAAGTATAGCTGCATATAAATCACAAGGGCAACCACAGGCTCAAAACCCAGAACTCCCCACCAGCCCCCCACACACACATGAAGAAGGCATCTGCATTTGTAAGGCACTTTTTTCTTTTTGCTACAGTTCTATCAGAATTTGAAATTTTGCCAAACCCTTTTTCACTGATTCTCGTGTCATTGCTGTAGTTATTGGTACCTTCACTCAAGGCAACAGATGTTTTCTGACCACACAGGTGATACTATGCTATGCACTCCAATTTGTGCAAACCAGATTTTATGAGATTCATTGGTTATTTTAAAAACTGCTCACACAATTTTGTGTTACTCAAACAAAAGGATGCCAGCAGACAAAAGGTAAAATTAGCCATAATTACAAGATATATTAAAAAAAGTCTTTGCACAGCCATATCTCCCCTGTATAATGACCAATTATTAGCTTTGTAATTATTTTAATTGCTATTTCTCTGAGGTCTGCTTAAAAGAGAGAACAGTAACACTTCTGTGGATTTCAGATTTCTGGAAAGCCTCTTGTGAAGATAACTTTCTTTCCCAGTGGAAGGGAAGGGGCAGGGAAAAGAAGAGGCAATCAGCTTATTGCAGCTATTTTAAGTAAAGGGAAACAGTGCAGTCAGAACTGGCAAGCAGTAACTCTGGTTTTCTGTCTCTGAAATTTTCAATATTTCTTCTCTGTTCTTCTCCCTCCTCAGGAAAAAAAAATGTTTTCAGCCACCAAAAGATAGAAGAGTTGAGCATAAAGAACATCAGTTCTAGTGAAAGGAGAAACTTCAAGAGAAAGAAAAATCCTACATTTCTACAAGAAATTTAACACACTGCTTTCCACAGGTTTGTGAATTCACATCTAACAACAACTCCAGCAGCATACAGTAAATTTACATCACTCAGTATAAAACTGAATGAAACACAAGTTAGTGATCACATACATATTAATGATATGGAAGCACGTGCATCTGGGAGAAAATGTTGACAGTCAACATTTTTAATAGAAATCAAAGAGGATTTTTTGCTTCATCTTTAATTTGATCTAATTTATGAATTTGGAGCATGTACTGCACATAGGAAAACCAAAAATATGTAATGAGCTGTTGTGACTTAGGATCACAGAATAGAAAGGCTCAGAAGCAGACTCCATGCAGAGCTTACAGAACATCAATTATGCATGTGAGTGCCAAGTTACAGTAAGCACATGACAGATTCCTAGCTAGAATCACACAAAATACAAGCATGCATCCATTGGCACAGGGTTCTGATGAAATTATGCACAATTTCTTTGCCACAAAACAGGTAATCACATCTCTAGCCTGCAATTCCTGTAATTTCTTCACCATGCCAAAACAGTTCCAGGCTTTGAAGAGAAAAATCCAGAGAGGTGCTTTACTTGTCCCTGTCCTGTAAGCAGTTACTCCTTAACACAGCTAAGTGTAAGGTAGCTGTGATGGAAATATTTGGAAACCTGATAAATGAGACCAGTTGCAAACTTCATAACAATACTTAACTAGACTGACATTCATTCACACCGCCAATGGTTAAGTTCCTACTCATTACCAGCCACTATCACTACATATTCAAATAGGCCCTAATCATCTTATCCTAAATTAGCTTTGAGCACACAACACCACTGAGCTGATGCCAGGTGGTTAAATACTGATAGCTATGGTCCTCAAAGGTCTTAGGTGCTGCAGTTGAGGTGAATAGGTGAAAGAGGTATTTGGGCAGTGAAGAAGGAACTGTGGTGGAAGACTTCTTTCTTCCCTATTTCTCCTTGCTGTCCCTGGGTGTTTTTGATGCTTATAATCTCCTCCACCAAAAAAGGGTGTGGGAAGCAATCTCCTCTGCTCCTGACATTATTTACCTTCTTTTCTTCAGCCCCAGAAAGTGTTCTTGTTCCATCAGAAATCTTCCCTGCTTGTTCTGTATCCTTTGTTTTTGCTTGTAGATTTTACTGCTCAAATTGCTGATTCACAATCTTTTGTGACTTTTTTTTGGTGCCCTATTTGTGCAATTAAACACAGGTCTCCCTTTTCAACTACTTTTTATTTCTATACTTAGGTGTGATATAAAATGCTTTCTGGCTGTTAGGAGGGTTATGCTATTAGCATATGTGTTATGAAGCATTTATACACTGTGGCCAGTTACGCTATTTTAGCATACTTGGGACTGAATTTAAGAAAATAAACCATTAATTATATCTTGCCCACTTTATGGCTGTTACAGGTCTCTGGCTACATAGTAAATTTTTTTCCTGGACATCGCTGCTGCCTTCTAGGAATACAGAATAGCTGAGATTCTTAGAGGAGACTTGCTAGGGCTGTGAGATCACTTCCTAGGAAATCCTCAAAGTTGGATACCCCTTAGAAGATTTTGCATGTATTTTTTTTTCCTTCTTTCCTTTCAAACACTTCAGAATGATCCCTATTGCTTTAACTGTTACTACAAGATACTGTAACATTAAACCAATCTCCCTGCCTTCAAACACCTTTGAGGGTTCAACCCAAATTTTCTTTAGAAAACAGCCCCCAAAATGCTCAGAGTTAGAAAGGTATGTTTTTCAGCCCCTCTTCCCATGCCAACTCTGTGTAAAGTTTTAAAACCCAATAGAACACTGCATCTGAATTAAAAATGTTATAACAACCTAGAACAAATTATGATCACTTCTACAAAACTTATTTATCCTTGGACTCATGCAACTTTAAGTTATGGACTTATGGACTACGCTAAACAAACAGGATATTCAAGGAGAAGGAAAAATGTTTTCAAAGGTACAAAAGGCTACAGGCAGTCAGCTCAAAATTAAAATCATTTATGCCTTTGAAACCTCCTCAATTAGATACAGACAAGCAGTGAAACAGAGAGAATTAAGAGTCACCTTGCAACAAAAATCTTCAAAGAATATAAATGGAACTAGAGAACAATTATCTACTCATATGTACTACTCTAGACTATTAGCTCCTGAGTGGCTGCAGACAGTGGTTTGCTGTAAGAAGCCTGTAAAAATATTTTATAGGATTTAAATTCAAAATAGGATTACAAAGCATATGGTGGTTGACAAGAAATGTCAGGGGAATGTCACTGATGCAAAGAGTGCCACAGTGGACTGTCATGTCACTGCTGAAGCAAGGGGGTAAAGAAGAGAACCACTGGTGTCTTAGGATTGCAGAGCCATACATTAACATACAGAGAAGGATGAAATGTATGCATGAACACTGCACTGAACCATGTATTTCTTTGCAAAGCAGACAGTGACCTACAAGCTTTAAACCATTTTAGATTTTAGGTTAAGTAGTCAGGTAATAATCATGGACTTGACTGTATTACAGAATTTTACTGCAACTAATCATCTAGAGAAAGAAGTTTAAAACAAAAACCTTCATTATTCAAGTGCATATATTCCAAGTACAGACAAACACACATCCCTTTCAAGTACTTGTTTCAAGAGAGATGCAAAATGTGGAGATATTTACTAGTTTGAAAAAAATGCAAAAGCAGCAACAGCTTTTGAGTGTGGGAGGTACAGAAAAGCACAGTAAAAACAATTGGCACAAATGGATGTCAGCTTTAAAATAAACAGTGCAATCTTGTTTATTTTTGGAAGTGTACAGGCATGATCAAGAACATCAAGTAAAAAGAAAATCCCTAAAAGCAAGCAATAAAATGTCTCTATGGCTTTTAAGAAATTATTATTACCTTCCACTTCAATGGCAGGTACTGATTAAGGAATATATGCTAAAAAGAAACACAAAAACCAAAAACCCAAAACCAACCCAAACAAAAAAAATCAAACAAACCCACCCCAAAGCACAAAGTAAAAACACTCCAACCCCTCCAGAAGAAATAAATCTTATAAAAAAGCCACACATCCAAAAACCTGTAACAAATAAGCAGAACATATCTCCACAAATGTACAGCCTAAATAAACCTTACTGCTTACCAAAGTTACAAATCCCTTAAAAAGGAAAACTAAGAACAGTGGCACTTTTTCTCCAGAAATTTCCTATGACAAAATATCAGCACTAGCTCATCCATACAGAACTGCAGCAGTTTGCAAGATACTGAGCAATTAAAATATAGTATAGAAGAGACTGCAAAATGAGCATGTCAGTCAGACTCTGAAACAAGGTGAGATGTACACTTAAGGCTCACAGGAATCTCCAGAGATCTACAAGCACTAACTAGTGGATTCAACAGTGGAACTGGGATCAAAGTTGGGCTTGGGAAAGTCAAGACTTCATAAAAGAAACTAGTTGTTTTGGACCTCATGGCAAGTATCATTTGCAGAGGACTGTTGGGATAGAAAAAGAGGAAAGCAAAGCCACTTTTACTATTCCTTTACTTTTCCAGTCACCTGAAAAGCAGATCTTACATTAACTAGTAGCTGTTCTGGTTTTACAAAGAGATGCTCTCCAAACTGCAAAATAACCTCTCGGGTGCACGACCCCAGATACTCCATCTGGACACAAAAGAGTAAAGGGTGGAAACAGCACCACTAATACTGCTCCTTGCTACTTGTTGGCAGGAACAGTCTTCACCCTAGCCAAATATGTGAACAGAATATAACAATTTGGACACGGAACATTAGATATTTTTATTAATTTTATATGAAAGACTAGGAACCTGTGTACTTAATAGAAAATAAGTAAAAAAAAAAATAAATCAGAAATATGTTAATGGAAGAGGAAAAAAATCATATCTAAGTCATAAAAAAGGGCATACACAGAAAAAGGAAAACAAAAAGACAGAAATGATTGTATTATAAGTGCTCTCATTTACTAAAGAGAAAAACCCCTGGTGTTTGAACCTGGGAGTATTTTTATTTAAAATTTCAACTACTTAATCTACGTTTTTCCCCTACTTGTATCTTTTTAAAAACTGCTACGTGGAAGTAACAAAAATACAATGTTTTTTAATATTGGCTGAGAACTATTATCTAGGTTTAGCTCTTGTTCTGTCATAAATTACTAGTCTTGCAGACATCTGAATGTCTCTCTCCATCACCCCTTCCCAATTAGGAGAGCTGTAATATTTTATCTTTCATCTTTGTTTCTGTTCTGCCTATTCTGCCATGGGATTACAGGGTCGTTCAACTACATGACTTATCCAAGATCTTACTCTCACTAAGGCTCCCTAACTAGTCCTGAAACACTTGCAGAAGGGACAAAAAAGCTTTTATAGTTATTTTTAGAGTTCCATTTTGGAGTGAGACAAACATTTAGAAAATGCTACTTTACACATAAGGAACATTCATGAACAGTTTTGTAAGTTTGTATCAACAAGAAAAGACTGACCCAGCTCTCAGACGAGGGCTGGTGGGCAGGGAAGCCAGGGGAGAGGGAGTTGTTTCCTCCAAAGCTGAAGGATTTCATGAATCTGTGGCCAGCCAACCAGAATGCCATGTACAGAAGCTCTAACAGGCTGGGAGGCAGGAGCCATGCAGCTCCCAAGGATGCTGTGACTGCTGGGATTCAGATGCTAAAAGAAACAGCACATCCTGGCACCTTCATGCCCTCAACACCCTCACACCTGAAGAGAAGCTGGGAAAACCTACAAAGAGAAAACAATGTGTCCAGACTAACACATAAGAAAGGAAATAAAAACATGCTTTGGAAGAAATGAGACAAAGGTACATGCTCAGCCAGAGGCTTGGAAGACAAGGCAGGAAGAACAGGAGCCCTCCAAGAAGGGTATGTGAGCTCCCTGGTGCACTCACGCTACTTGTCAGGACACGACACAGAGATCTCTGATTTATCCAAGTAAAAAGAACATTCATGCCTCTTCACACTGCTGGAAATCTCAGTGCTCCTTGTAAGCTGAGGCCTAAATCAAGTCATTCCAGACAGAAAAACCAAGGTGTGGAAAGCTGACTATTATAACCATAACTATCATCATTAGACTCTGGGTACTCAACCCTAATTACAAATGCAGGAATTTGCTGAAAGTCAAGACTAAAAAATGAAAGACTATCAGCTAAATGTAAATATTCCTCCTTCTCTTGACTCTTGCCTCCCAAAACATCTAATAATTTTGCTCTGAACATGGCCTATTTTACATTAAGTAGTAAAACAGACCTGCTACTGCCAAGCTATATTTCTCCACTTTAGTGGTCTCTGGACTCTCCTGTTTTCCCCACCACCATTAAACAAACAATAAGCAGGAAGACCACAATCAGCAGCACAGCTCAGAAGTAACAGTTTCAGTCTTAAGACTCTTGCTAAAGGGACAACGTTCAGTTAAAATCTAACCAGTACATGGAGGACACCTAACACTGCACACTCAAAACCCCTCAAACTTAGCCTCTTACTCTTTTAAAAGTCAGTTTATTATGTACATCCATTTTCTCCTCTTGCTGCTGTAAACATCTATGGGTCTCCATTTATTCATTGTTTTCAGATATTCCTTGAAATTCCAGGAAAGATTCAAGAAAAGCCCCAGCTTTGCACAAAACTGCCTCAAACCCTGAATCCCATGTGTCGTGATGTATGGAAGAAGGCATGTGCACTAGCTCCCCCAGCACAAAACTACTTCTACTGATCTTATACTGATATATAAGTAGCATATACTTACATCTATCTTCTATATAAAACTTAGAACTGATGTTATAACTGGCTCTTATACTAATATGTAAGAGAATTAAAAATAACTCATGACAATGGCAAAGCTGAAAAGAAATAGCAGGATTTCCAGATTACCATCATTTAAAATAAAATACTTTGAAACAGACACAAAGTAGAAAATGAAAAAAGATTTCATTTTTAAAATTGTTTTACATCCCACCCTTTTTATTTTTTTTAGGGAGGATCTGGTTCTAAATTCAGTACTTACATCAGTATATCCTCAACCATAAACCTCTTAAAAAGATTGAGATAGTTCATATCCATTATTTTTGAAGTCTGAGATAAATAAGGATTTTTGTGCCAGCATGCATCTTATACACATCTGGCTGACAATTAGTTCTGGCATCCCTGTTTAGCACCCAACTGGATTTGTTAAACATGCTCAGTACCCAAAGGTTTCATCAGACCTCAATGATACAGGCTAACAGCTCAGCATGTTTAAGAATAAGGCAATGCAGGTGTCTGATATCACAGAATCACACAATGTTAGGAGTTGGAAGGGACCTCAAAAGATCATCTAGACCAACCCCCCTGCCAGAGCAGGATTCCCTAGACCAGGTCACACAGCTCAGAACCCTGTTCAGCTTCACAGTGGTCTCTAAGGCCTTTTGATGTTCCTGTGGCTAGCTCCATGTATTCTTCATCATCTTATTTTATATTGACCCAGACTGCTATATATGCTGTCCCTGTGAGTTAACAGCACATCAGAAATTAGGGAATTAAAGCAGATTTCCCCTTCCCACCCTTTCCCCTCCCACCCCTTCTCTTTTCAGGAGATACTGCACCTAAGTTTAAAATGTCTTTCTGAGGCTGTATCAAGTTCAACAATAGACAAAGCTGTACCATCTCTGCAGCAGGATACCAAGGTAGCTTCCATAATCACTGGGATATTGACACTAAAGGCAGATGCTGGAAACAGGTACTGGCAGCCAAAATGGTCAAAATATCCACTTCATATGGAGTAAGGAGTCAAAACTCAAGCTTACTTCTGGACAAATTAGTCTTCACAATTTATCCAACAACTTATTAAACATTTATCTATTTGAAGCATTATTCCTCCACCACCTAGGTTTAAGCCACACTGTTGAACACTACAAAGCCCATAGCACAGAAATCCCCATTCCACATGATTTCAAACAGCATTTATCTTAGAAGTAAAACAAAAATGAAAAGCTAAAACAACAAAAACATCACCTCAGCCAAAACACTGTCACATCCAAGTTTTATATAAAAGAAACCTAAAGAAATATCACTGTGTTGCATGTGCCACCAGAGATAATATTACGTATCACTACAAATAGTAACACTACTCCCACCTACAACCACCTGATAAGCCTTTAATTGTTGCTATTTTTTTTTCTTAGTGGACTAAAAATACCATCAGATCTCAAATGGTGCTATCTTCCTTCACATGTCCTTTACTAACTTCCCATTGCAGCACACTGTAAGAAAGGAGGAAAAAGAAAAAGCATGCTGGACACATGCTAATCATGTCTGCCCTAGCTTTTACTAAGAGATTGCTTGTAAAACCAGATCTGTCACAGTAAGTAAGTTATCTCAACATTTGTCTAGGTCCCAAACTCCTACCAAATGTAGGAGTCATTACCTGTCATTAGTCAGAATACTACTGATGTTTTAAGCAATAATTTCATTAAAACCTTTAGAAGGATTTTCCTAAGTCTGACTCATCAGTTCAGTGTTGCTCCAAGTGCAGGATACAGGAGATAACACTCTTTATTTTTATCATTCTCAATTTTTGATAAACATTTCCTGCTAATAAGATGGGACAATTCTTAACGTTACAAGAAATAAGGTAGTTTTCTTAAGGAAAAAAATAGATTATTTTAACAGCTGAAGCATGTATTGCTTGGCTTATAGCATTTTTAGTGCAGGACATCAAAGCTGCTTTTAGCATCTCATGCTGGACAATTTGGGGCTGAGAGGAGGGGCATGAACAAAAGTTCCAGTAACACAACATGAAGGTAAAATGCAGAAGACAAAAGAAAGAACAGAGTAGGGAAGATGCATCAGTATTATCACAGAACAGGAAACACGACACAACCAAAACCACAGTAACAACGGCTGAGTTCTGAAACAATGAAAGACTACACATTCACTCTGTTGCTGGAGGAGAGCAGTCTGCTTTCAGAAAAGTATGAGAAAATTCAAAGCAAAGCTCCTCAGTCACTTCTTTTCTACAAGTGATCAACTCCTCTGCCTAACCCATTAGTCTTCTCTCTGTGCAGTCCACAGCTAACAAAACAAATGGGATAGGATTAAGTAAGGAGATTGTTCCCCTGACTAGTCCACCTTCCTAGCTTGCAATAGACTCAAAACATCTATTTTCTGGTTTGGGGTTTTTTTTAATGTCTATATTTAAACTCAGTAAGAGTGAAACCTTAAGCACTTTAAGGATGACTTCAGTTAAAAATGAGACACCTGTAAAGAAGAAAGTTGGGGGTTACAAAGCTGAATAGACAAGATGATGAAGAATGAATAGGCAGTTAGGAGAGGCATGCCATGTCTTGTGCACAGTAAGTTTTCCTGGAACTCTTGCTGAAAATATCCATGAAAGTGTAAATGAAAAAACCCTCACAAAATGTAAGCAGGGTCCCTTACAGAATGTAATATTCCATTAACCTGTTTACAGTATAATTTTTCTTAAAAATATATATATATTAAAATTGAACAATATCTGTTGAACTGCTAAGACTACCAGCTATTACTATCTATTTGGATACTAACCAATCACAAAAATACTGGTTAGTATGCACTGGGTTGAACTAGCTGATCCCCAGAGGTCCCTTCCAACCTCTACCTTCTGTGCACATGTGCACATAAAGGCAGCTTAGAAGGAAAGAAAATGCAGTTCTCAGCCCCTAAAAAGGCAAAATTGTTTTCAAGAGGATAAACAGTAGTTTAAATACTTCATAGGGACTTTTCTACAGCTAAGCTTCATCATTCTTTTGTCATAAAACTTTATTTCAAGACAGAAGATACCCTCAATTGTAAATGATTCTCCAAAGAAATCTGGTTCTTCTCTGTTATCTTCTTTCTTCCTCACGCAATAATGAAAAGAAATATGACTAGATTTTACTTGAAGAAGCAAAACACTACCACTTTACAAAATATAACAGAAAATAATATTCACAATACTATCCAAATAATTTTATAGAGTTCAGAAATATTCAGCTAAAACTGGGAGAAGTGGCTGACACACCAGAAGGTTGTGCTGCCATCCAACATGACCTGGACAGGCTGGGGAGCTGGGCAGAGAAAAACCTTATAAAATTCAACAAGACCTAGTGTAGGGTAATGCACCTGGGGAGAAATAACCTCATGGACTAGTACAGGTTAGGAATTGATCTGCTGGAAAGTAGCTCTATGGCAAAAGACCTGGGAGTCCTGGTGGGCAAGAGGACAACCAGGAGCCAGCAATGTGCCCTTGCGGCCAAGAAGGCCAACGGCATCCTTAGGTGCATCAAAAATAGTGTTGCCAGCAGGTTGAGGGAGGTTCTCCTCCCCCTCTACTCTGCCCTAGTGAGGCCTCATCTGGAGTCCTGCGTCCAGTTCTGCTCTCTCCTGTTTGAGAAGGACAGGGAACTTCTGGAGAGGGAGCAGAAAATGATTAGGGGACTAGAACATCTTTCTTATGGGAAAAGGCTGAGAGAGCTGGGGCTGATTAGCCTGGGTAAGAGAAGACTGAGGGGGATCTTACCAATATTTAATGGATGTGTGTCAGGAGCATGGGGCCAGTCTGTTTTCAGTGGTGCTCAGCAACAGGACAAGAGGTAACAGGCACAAATTTGAACACAGCAAGTTCCATCCAAACGTAAGGAGGAACTTCTTTCCTTTTAGAGTGGTGGAGTGCTGGAACAAGCTGCCCAGAGAGGTGGTGGAGTTTCCATCTGTGGAGACATTCCAAACCTGCCTGGATGCCATCCTGTGTAACCTGCTCTAGGTGAACCTGCTCTGACATGGAGGTTGGACTAGATATCTCCAGAGGTCCCTTCCAACCTCTGCTGTTCTGTGATTCTGTGAACACCAACCAGGTAACTTAAAGGAAAGTTTCCACATCACATGGAGGCATAATCGATCGTGCTCAGGATAGGAGCAATCATGCCCCCTTCAAGTCTTATGTCATTAGGTACTTTCTAAGTATCTTGTACATTCATCAGTAGCATCTGACATTTTCACCTGATATCCCAGTTTAAAAAACTATTACTTCAGCTCTGTTCCTCTCAAAACAAACACTCCTATTTACAAAATGGGGGAGAGGGAGAGAGAAATGAGGGTAGAGTTCTTCCTACTCATTTGTCAACCAGCCTGTCCCTAGCCACCATGACAGGGGGTCTTTTTGTCTTAACCTCTTTTAGGGACATATTCTCTTTACCTTCTTCAAGGCAAGGTGAGACTTCACAGTGACGTCCCAGATGACACTGACAACCAGGCCAGAAAAGCCAACATTGTTTCCACTAGCACCACACTGAGGTGGATTTCCACAGGAAATCCAAAGAGACACTCCTGTCCCAGGCAAACAAACAACCCAGTCTTCTTCTCCCAAAATAAACGGTTTATAGGAGAACCATCCTACTGCCAGAGACAAATTTTGATTTGAGCATAGACGGCTTTGCTCAAGGAGCTAACAAAAAATACAACAAGAATTTGAATTAAGAAGAAAGCTTTTTCTAGTACCTATTTGAACCAGAGCAGTTCACAAGCTTTAACCCATGTAATCAAACCTGTAATTTAAATAAGTTTTACAGAATAAGGCTACATGGGTGCTTTATTCAGAGCAGGATCCATGACATTTTCAGTACAAGCGCAGGTAAAGAAAAGGAGAGCCCTTGCTGTTCCCATTTGCTTGATTTCTATTATTATACAGAAACCATAATAATTATTTTAATAAACCTAATATTTTGTGAAGTATAGAAAAGGGAAATATAAGATTTAGAGAAAGAAGAAGGATCAGGAATTTCCCTGTTCTGAGTATCACTGCATTTCCTGCCATAAACAGATTATCATCTCCCCACAGTGCAGTAAGCCACAGAAGACAACTTCAAATCACTAGGAAATGCAAAGAAGAACAGAACCTCATGTTTCCCAGTGTCAAAAGCAAAGATGCTGCTGACAGCATCATGTGCATACTGTTTGACTCCCTGAAAGCTTACCCACTCTTGCTGCAATTTCAGTGGCTACTACAGCGAGTTGCAACAAGTGAAAACCTCTCATGCTCCCACAGTTATTCGTGTATCATATTCCCATCTTTAATGCAGAAGACAGAAGGACAACCACTGAGTAAAACCAGAAAATATGGTATGATTGCCATTGTCTATGCCACATTTTAGTGAGAATTTGCAGTCCCAAATCTTAAATAAGGAACGCTCTCAAGCTGGGAACCAGCAGTCAGGTGGGACTTACAAAAAGGGAGAAGTTTCCACACTTCTCTTTCCTCTCCCACCTCTTCATGGCACATCTAACACTACTAGATCTCTTTAATCAGGAACTAGATTTTCTTCAGCGATCTAAAGTGCACGTAAGAGCTACTGCATAGCATATGCACTGGAAGACTTTAATTGTTACCATGGATGTAAGGATGTAGACCAGTAACACTTGTAACCTACTGAAACTTAAAATTAAAACAAGGAACATAACATATTCCAATTTTTGCTCTCAGGAGACTCCACCTCTATGTAAGTACTCACTCTACCAAAAGAGTGCCTTCTTAATCACAGATGAAGAAAACATCATGGACAGAAAGAACTTTTGCAATGCACCAGCTAGCTCCCTGGGCTATACTAAACTCCAGGAGCTACTTGCAGTACCTTGTTCATAACACTCTCTATGGTACAACCTGTACCAGTGAACGCATCACATATTGCATATTGATACACAGAGGAAAAACAAAAGTTAGTCTTCAACTACTATGCCATGAAGGAAAATTACCCTATCAGGAAGTAGTATGAACGTTTTGTCCATCTGTTGCTAATATGCATGTTAACCAATCATATAAGCAGCTGAAAAGCTGAATAATTTTATTTGAGGAGGAAGAGAAAAAAAAACAGAAAGCTCTGAAGTACTATACAAGAATAACATTTATTGACCATCTACATACAAATGCTGATCTGCATATGAACATTTTTTTTGTACTGCATCTTGGTCAGGAATCTCAGGTTTCCAAAAAATCCATACTCAATAGCTCAAATTGAATATACTAAAAAAAAAACCAAAAACAAACAACAAAAAAACCCAAACCTCTAGAAGTTGATACTGAAATTTACCTCCTCAGTGAAGACATGAAAAATCTGAATGACTATAATTTAAGTATAGGATGAATATAGCATATAAGTTACTTCCTACTTTTTAAGAGGTAGACTGCAGGGTAAGGATCTATATGTGCAAGCTGTTACCACAGACTAAAAGATGCCTCACAAATCATAAATTAGTTACTATTACTGTAACACTGTAAAGATATCCAAGCCTCCACAGTTAATTTTTAAATCTCAGGCACTCATACAAGCCTCCTACTAAATTACTAAGCTCCATACAAGTCAATGCACAGTCATACAATTATTTATTACCTTTAACCGTTGGCTAACTCTAATAACAATGGTACGAGACCTAAAACAAACAAGCTGCCCACTAGTTTATTGAGAAAAACAAAATAAAACCAAACCAAACAAACCCAAACAACAACAACAACAAGACAAAAAAAACCTTACACATCTGTTCCACTGCATGCAGGTGGCTTCATCTGAGGTTAAACACTGGCTATTCAAACTTAACGATGATGATTGTATCTAAAGAAAAGAAGAAAAAGTCATTCACTTTAATGGATTTTTTTTTTACTCAGTTTAAGTGACACAGTGGCAAGCCATGGGACATTTCAGATTTCTCTAAGTGACAGCTCCTGGAGCTGCACTTACATGACTAGCTCTCACTTCTTTACAGAATCCTTAGGCCTCATAATCGTCAAAAAAAATTAGACCTTTTCAACTACAGAGCTCGAAGGCACAAAATCAAAATACACCACTATCCATCCCTCCAAGTACTAAAAAGATTTAAAAGCCAAATTTTTGTACTTGTCTTGGTGCTGTTCCTTTTTTTTTTTTTAATGCTTAGCAATGACTACACCTCATGATGAATGAGACCAAGTCTACACTACATGCAAGATGCCAAAGGAAATTGAAAGGGCACTATAGGATTGATCTAGCAGCTTGTTCCACCTTCCCCTTATGAGGTAAACACATTGCTTACACACAGCACCTAGCACGTGTAATAATCAACATGTCATAGCACAGGATCAACACAAGATTACCTTTCCCCAGGTATGAGAAAGAAATGATTGTGAGTGGAGAGTATTAAGTCAGATATTTTGACTTAGCAACAAAACACATCAAAACAGTCTATCCCAGGACATATTTTTGGAGTTTTGTAAATTCAGTTCCACTGACTATTACACAGACAAGAATGACACTGTGCAGAGGCCCCAGCTGCTTCACTGCCCCAGTACACTAAAAAAAAGTTGCCAACCAATCAAGAAATCTTTTTGCCATCTTAGAAAATCTGGAAAGTAAAGTTTGACTCCAAAAGTCCAAATTCGAATATGGAAAACACTGGACTTTGCAATGCTTAGTGGTCAGAATGGATGCTTAGTTGTCAGGATGGTGCTTTGTCCTCTTTTCCAAACTTCATATGGATCAAGCATCAACAAGGGGTTAAATCAACAAAGCATTCCCCCCCATTGGTCAGTGCTTACTGCTCTTAAATCACTGCCTTACAATCTGAATAAAAGAGACAGATAGACACATGCACACAATATTTTTTCCCTTGAGAAGGAGAACACCTCTCAGAGAGTGGAAGTCTTGACTGCTGACTTGCTGTGCACTACAGAATGAATTACATGAATTTCTTTTACTGACACTTTCATTTAAAAATGCTTCCATACTGCCTCTTCAGCAAGTGAAAACATCTCCAGAGCTCTGTGGCTGGATAATTTGACTGTTAAGATGAGACACTTCAGCTGTCCCTACTACAGTGAACATTTAAATAATGTATGCAGAGAGCAAGGTGTCAGTCAAGGAGACAGAGACCCACTTGACACAGGATGCTCCAGCAGAAGCAGTCAGGGAACTCTCCTGAGATGGGAATTAAACTCCTCAGGCAAAGTAGGGAAGCAAACCTGGCTCTCCCACATTCCTTCCAAGTGCCAGAGTCATCTGACTACAGGCAAGATAGAGTGCAAATAATAAATCTTTATGCTCCCTGATGTCTTTACAACACCAAAATCCCCAAACCCTTCCATTCCTATTTTCCCATTCTTCCATTTGTTAAAGAGGACTACAAAATAGTTTCAAGCCATGTCAAACACATCATTCAATTCAAATTAATGTTTGGGTTTTTTTGATTGTCTATTTTAGTGAGAAGACTAACAAAGAAAAAGTAATTTTAGCTGCATCTGAGTTTATTTTCTTTAGAGGTAAACAGTGATTCAGAAAATCACACAGAATTACAGCAACAAGCAGCATAATTATTGAAATGCTAATTAAATTGACTTATCTGGGGTAAAACTGGTACAAATTCTTTGATCACTGCCATACATACCTTTTCCATACATTTTGTAAAGAATTGCAAAAGAGTATTGCTAAAATGTCACAGCTGTTAAACCAAACCTATTTTCAGCTACAGTTTTCAAGCTACTGACTACTGAAAGCCAGAACTGGCTTTTATATTAAATGTACAGAAAATATAAGCACTCAGTGCAAAAATGACTCTAACACACCAACAGCAAAAATATATCTGTATGGCACTAGTGACATAAACCAGAATCCAGCAAGCTTTCAGACAGCTGTAACAGTGAACTAGTAATCCTCCAAACCTTCAAAGAGGGATCATCCAACACTACGTGCCACTGCAAAGCAAAGGGGGAAAGGAAAGAGTTAAGAGATGTAAGGCAGGCCAGTGTGCACTAAGAGCTAAACAGAGCAGACAGGTTGCAAGTTTAAATAAAGATTATGGTAATATCCTAGTATTTCTTATGTCAACATCCACTGAAAACCAGACTCACACAGGTTATAACAAACATCAATATCTCACTTTCCAGTATGTTTTTCAATAGCAAAAATTCACAATTTGTTCTGAATTATCACACTTGAGCGAAAATAAGGATCTTAAAAGTCAAACCACTTCCCTAATATGTTGTTGCTTTAACAGACCATCACATCATACTCTGTCTCATCACAAAAACAAACCAACCCCACATCAAAACAAAACAGTACCACTAAGGTTTAACTGTGTATCACACTAAATAATTTAGGATATAAGTTCCTCCACTTTGGGGAATAAACAAAACAAAACAATAAAACCTGTAGTTAATCTTACTTCTTGATGTGTGTGTTTTAAACTCTTGATTTCACTTGAAAGGTATCTCTAGGCCAAGAAACAGGCCAAGAACCTACTCAATTTCTTCACTAACTGGTTGAAATCAAACAATCCCATAGCTGTGAATTGACAGATACTGATGTCAGTAGTAAATGCAAACTTAACAGCCAAAGCTGTACAGAAACAATGCACATTTGCCACGTACAAGAGAACACCTTTTTGTAAAGCCTTTTTGAAAATGTACACTAGAACAGATAACATTATGGAAATCACACTGATTTGTGTCAATACTGGCAAAAACACTAGCCTGTCCCTACTTAAGTAAATAAGATGTCAGTGATGATGAGTTGAACACTATGCTCTATACTGTGTAAAATCCCCAGCTAAACTATTAGTAGTACTTTTTTAGACAAACTTAAGCTAATATGAACAAAACATACAACCACATCCATTTCCACAAAGCAGAATATTTTAAATTGTATACTACAGTGGCAACCTCACAGCACAATATGCTCCTTTTAAAGATGAGAACTCCTATAAACTAAAAGCAAGCCTCAAAAGACAGGATTTTACAAAATCTTCTCCTATAATCTTGACTGTGAATGGTGGTAAAATGCAGCAAGGTGTTGGGAGACACAAACCAAAACATGTGCATTTCTTTATTCAAACTTTCTTGGAGCCATTCTCCCCCTCCCCACCTCACCCCCCCCAAAAAAAAAAGAAAAAAACCAAACCAAAACCCAAACCAAAACAAACAAAAAAAAACCTCCAAGAAATTACTCTATTCAGGGTTAAGAAAAACTGGAAGAAAACAAATTCCAAGAAAAAGGCAAGGAAGGGAAAAAAAAATACAATGGGCTCAAAGGCCACATAAACCAGCAACTATTGCCTACAGACCTAAGGGTTTGCCAGGACTTCCTTCTGTAATACCTAGCTCTTAAGAATCTTTGGTAGGAGAATATTCTGCTTTACATGGATAAACAATTTTAAACAAATGTGTGAAATTCACTTGTTCTCCATTTCCAAAGAATCTGCTGTAAGCCTCAGGGGTTTATTGTCTACTGAGGTAGACCCCTTCTAACTAACCATCTGTGACCCAATGACACTAGCTGTTCCGCACAAAATTCTTGCTAAGGACATTTGCAGTCTTAAGTTTAAAATGAGGCAGAATAGGTGGAAACACCAGAGAGAACAGAAAGACAGCAAGCATTAGTGTAAGCTGTCTAGTTTTCTGCAGTTATATACCTTGCCTTTCACATTATTATTGAGAATGTTGCACCTGTCACAATTTTGCTTTATATAGAGTAACAGTAAAAGAGTTGCCACTCTTCAAATGTACAAATACTTAGAAAACTTTTCTCTGAGATGCTTAGTTTTGATGTTTCATTTTACTTCTGTTTTACTTTTTCTCAATGAATTCTTGTATTTGTCTGTCCTGGAGAACTTCTGTGGAATTTAATTCCTCAACATCTCTTAAAATTGGAAGATACCAGCAACACTAAGTACCAAAGCTGATAGACATCCATCTGTACACAAACTTTCAGCATCTTGCCTGTAGGTCTTACACCTAGCAGAAAGTACTTAAATCTCTTAAGAGTTCACAAAAGGGTTTCTGCTGCTTTTAATATAATAAAGGGATGCAAAATTCCCTCCCCCCCACATCACATTAACAGGGGAGATCCCGCCCTGGCCTTAATGCCACACCCCAAACACAAAACAAATCTCTATAGTAAATAATACCTAGAATGCTCCTGCCCAGGACATGCACAAAATGGGCTTTCTAGTAGCAGTATGGTATCCTGGGGATAGTTGATCAAAGTCTTCCAGACTTCACTACCACCAGCATGCACTCCATGAACATGTTCCCAAGAGTGAACATCTGCACTTTAAGTGAAATGTATTACTGATAAAACCTTTAGAAGAAAGGAACTGTGATCACTCTCTTGAAAAGCAGGACACATACAGAGACATAGAGGGCCATACAGACACCACCACATAAGGAAAGCCTGAGAAATACAAGTATATAACTAGAGCTTGAAAGACTTTCCCTGCTTGGCATTACAGGTGTAACATGACAGCTCACGCTAAACTAGCGAACTCTCAAAGACAGCCCCCAGAAACAAGATATGACTGATTCTAACACATAAGCACTAGGGAGAAGGACTGAGGAAAGAGGACTTTTTTCCACACTGCAAAGTCAAACCCTATAAACTTAGCAATGATAATCAGAATCGTTATTAATGCAAAAGAGGCCTTTTACCTTTCATCGCATTAACAAACGGGTTTACTCCCCTAGTAGACTGCACGTGCAGCAGGCAACTGTAAGTCTATCAGCTTATGAAATCCACTAAGCACTAGAACACAGCCAGTCTGTACTATCAGCAGCCGCCTCAATGTAGATCTAGAAGTTACAGAAGACATTTTTAATCAAATCACCTCGTCCCAAATAGACAACGGGAGTAGCAGTACATGAAAGTTAAATTCTGCAGTTTAACCATATGCAGCTCTCTGGAGCGATGGGGCTTGGAAACTTCACTCCACACAGGAAGAGATGCGGTGTTTACGCCGCGGTCGAAGCCGCTGGCGGGCGCCTGACTCCCTCGTGTCTCGGGTTCCCGGTGGAAAACACTTTTTAGGACTTCCTGGGCTTTTCAGACCGGTGCCCGAGTAGCAAGGTTGTTCCCGAGGCGCCCACTTCCCTGCCCGCCGGTTCCCACGCCGCCTCGGCCCGCACCGTGCGCCCTGCGCGGGACACGGAACAACGGCCACCCGCTGCGGGGGTCGGCGGGCTCTCCGCCCCTGGGGCTGCTTGGGCCATCTTAGCTCGGGATGGCAGCGGCCACGTGGTCACTGCTCCCTCCACGGGCCCGGCTCCCGAAGCCAGCCGGTGGCGCGGCCCCACCAGGTGGGAGCGGGCGTGGAGCCCTGGCGGGTCGCGCCGGCCCGGCCCGGCCCGCGCCGCGCACAATGCCGGGGACCTCGGCCAGGCGAGCACCCTTCTCTGTGAAAGGGGCGATAAAGCCTGCCGGGCGATCCGGGCCAGCGACGAGCCCCCCCAGGTACCGGCGAACCCAACCCGCCGGGATGGCCGGGCCCCCTCCCGGGGCCTCGCAAACAATGGAGCCAGCACCGCGGGCCTAGTCCCCGGCTTCCTGCGCCGCCCCGCCGCCGCACGCCCCCTCCCCGGCCTGGCGGCGCTGTCCTGCGGGCGCTCCCAGGCGGGACGGGTCGCCGCCGGGCCCGGGACGCGGGGCTCGGGTCACGCAAAGCACCGGCGCTGCTGAGACAAAACTCGGCAGAGGGGCGGCGACGGAGGGGCCAAAGGGGGGTGTGGGGGGAAGCAGCGGGATCCGGGGAAACTGCGAGCGGGACCGCCCTGCCCGGCCCCCTCCCAATGCCGGAACGGTGCCACTCACCTCCCGGGGCGACCGCCGCAAAGAAAGCTGGAGGTCACCACCGCCGCCCGGCCGGGCCTGAAGGAGTTAAAAGGAAGGGCCGGGCGGGACCGTCCCATTCATTAGCCGGTGCTTTGTCTCCAGCCGCTACCGCCGCCGCGGCGCTGAGCAGGCTGCCCCGGCTCGGCCGCCACGGGGCGCGGTGCGCAGGCGCCGGGCACGGGAGGCGGCGCTGCCGCCGAGCGGCGGCACGCACGACGCGCAACATGTCATCTGGGCTGCGGCCCGCAAAATGGCTTCCCCCGGGGCCGTGACGCTCAGGGGGGTGGCGGGGCGGCTCAGCGCCCGGATCTGGATAGGGGCGGCGGCCACCACCACGGGGAGCTGCGCGTCCTGCTGCGCCGCCCCCGTGGCGGGGCTGGGGTGAGACGCGAGGCTTCTTCGTAAAGGCACATCCGCGGTAGCGGCTCTCCTCCGCCTGCTTCGTTTCTGGGCCGGCTGAGGAGGGGGACGGCATGGGGCGGCGCTACAGGTCTTAAGGGATTGGCGGAGTCCCTGCCGGGCCGGCAGCGCCTTCCTTGGGAGACTGCGGGCGGAGAGGCCTCTCCTGTCATCGCCGCCGGGACAGCGCGAGGAGCTGGTGCCTGGCCCGCGGCCTGCTGGCGCAGTTGCCGGCAGGGCCCCTCCTCGGCTTCAGGAAGGTCCGGCAGCCTCCCCCGGCCGAAACTCTGAGGAGAGGCCTTCGTGGGCATCGCCCCGCTGGAGCGCGGGGACACCGCTATTCTGAACCCACTCTTCACCCCTTCAGGAATTTAATCGCCATTGTGCATATTTGCATGTTTAAAAGGCCACACAGATACGCATTTGTAGTCGAATGCACGCTAACTTTGGTTCTGAGCTGTACTTGCAGCCGCTATCTGCCTCGGATGGGGCACTTCAGTCTGACCTGTGTAGCCATCATAGGGAAGGCTGCTCGGGGTGAAGGATACGGGTTGCATAGGTTCAGCAAAGCACTAACCTGCTATATCCTTGAGATCTTGGACTTTTTCTGGATAAAACTTCTCCAGTTTTGGTGTTCAGTTTTGGGTCAGTGGTTGTCTTCTTTGAGAAAGATTAGTCAACATTCTCAAGAGTGAGTCAGGCTTTTCAGGTGATTTGGGGTTTTTTTTGGGGGGGGAGGGCTTGGTGGTTTTTTTTTGTCTCTGTGTGTGCTTTGTTTTTTCTTTTTTCCCTAATGCCTGTCATTTCTACAGAGAGCTGGGTATCTATGATCTAGTGAGACTGACATTTGTTGTCAAATTCCCACTGGCAGTCATAGATGCCTGCTTATTTGACTTCAGTGTCACTGCTTGTAATAACTTGCACCTTACCTTTGGGAGTAGAAGCAGGATAAGAACATTGACAGCAATGGTTTGGACGCAGTGCTAAATTTTAGATTAAGACAGGTTTAGCAAGAGAAATAGGGATTAAGAAAATGTTTGGGTTTTGATCTGAATTGTTTTCAACAGTTAATTGATTTTTATTTTTTTTTTAATTGAACAGATTTAATCAGTGCTTTTGTGGTTACATGGCAGTATGTGAAGAAATAAGCTGATTGCTTTTTGATTTGAAATAGTGGAGCATTTGAACATTCTTCTATAGTATTTGTGTGTACTTCTGTAATAGTGGTATGGTCTTCTCAATGGATGGTGCTAGTCAACATAAAGTAAATGATCTGTTTATGTTATAAATGGTTATGTTATGATTCCTTTGGAAATCTCATGTCAAGTGTTTTTCATGTGTACTGGCAGTCCTTCTGTGTTCCATTGACTATATGGCTCTATGAACTGCCCTTTTTTTTTTTTTTTAACAGCTATGACTTCAATGAGTTTCCTAATTTGTAATTGAAAATTTTACAGTAAATTAAAAAAGACTGGGAGTTCACTTCGTGCTTTCCAACTGCATATTGCTCTTTCTGTATGCACCTCTCCTGTACCTCTTCATTTTTTTCATACATCCCATTCTGAATACTTCCTCAAGGGTTATTGAAAGTTGATATTAATTAAAGTTTATTATTTCTTTAAATTATCTTGTAAGTGACCAGGGAACCAATCAGTGATTCAGTATATATAATCTGTAGATGTGTATCACAGACTGAGTGAAATAGCTGGAACTTCTTTCTGTGTTACAAAAATACACCAGAAACTTAAGATAGTAGGTCTTAAAAATCTGACCAAAGATGAGGCCAGAAAGACTTCTCACAAGAAAACAAGTAATATGAAGAATAAACCAAAGAGATGATGGTAGTCTGGTGGCAGGCAAATTGCAATCCTAGAGATGACTCCAGACTGCCAGCTTGTGGTGGAGGTAGCAGCGCTGGGTAAGGATAATCTAAAGATACAGATTCTTCTTAAAGCATGCAATCTGAGGGGTAAGTATAAGAAAGTATCTAGTGGTTTGGTAAGAAGGATATTAGGAAGGCTTGTGCAAGGCATCTTAACAGGAGGAAACAAAGGCTTTTCTGTTTATCTTCAAAAGAATATTTTTTCTGTTTTCCATTGTTTATGCCTTCATAAACTTGTTCTGTTTCTGATACTGTGAATAAACAGCTTTATTGCTCATTTAACTGAATCTGGCATGAATTAAAAGTGATTTGATATTAAATCAATATTAAAAAGTAGTTTCTTACTCCAGTTCATGGAACAAACTCCAAGTACCTGGCTCCTCATTAAGTTTTGTAGAATATCAGAAAGGTAAGAGAGTTGCTCTCAATGGAACTGTTTGGGTTCTCTGGAAAATAGGTGTTGCAGGTTCAGAGGAGAAGGAAATACCACTGCAGTAACTCTGAGTAACCAGCTTTCTGTCATTCATAATACTGGGGAGCACACTGAACTCAGAAGGTTCTTTCCAGTCACTGAACTGTTCATATTAATCTGTTGGGGCTTTGTTAGTTTTTTCTCCCATCCATTGATAACATGTACACAGTAATGATAAATTGATGTAGTTCTGTCTTTCTGAATTTGTATACCTTTGGCAACATGAAATGTCAGAATGGTATATTGATAATACTGGTATCAGAAGTATTGACCATTTTGCTGCTGTTACCTTGTTTTAGCAGATTGGGCAGTTGGTGTATTTATGTCCAAACCTGCTCTGGTAAGTTTATTTTCCTTACTGAATTACTCAAACCTTTGACTTTACCTCTAGCAACTTCTGTATCAGTGATGCATTTTCTATATGAACTTGCAAAGACAAAAACTATATCAAGAAATAATAGTTCTTAAGTCAAGCACAAAGAATTGCTCCCTTTTGTATCCACTGAGGTAATATATTTAATAAAAATATCTTTTTTTCCTCCTTGTATAGACTTTAGCCTTTTCCAGGACCCTATCTAGACAGTGTCAGCTTCATGATCAAAAGCTTAAACTACAGATCGGAAGTACTAACTTTGGATGGATGTCCAGTTTAGTATCATGATTTCCAAGAACACTTAACATAGGAGAGCACTTAAATATTTAGCATACATACCCATTAATTTCAGTGGGCACCTGGCTTTGCTCATCAGATGCAAGAGGTCAAATTGGGTGCTCAAAAAGTAAAGAATGAGCAATTATACAGTAGTTGAGGGCAACTTTAAGCAACATTCACTGCCAAAGCCATGATGCCTTTATGCTTTCATATTAATTACCTCATTTGGTACAAACACAACTTCTAATCTCTTTTTCAACCTGGATTTATAGCACATCAGAGGTATATGCCAGTGATTTTTTGACTTGGGAGTTGAGCATATGATATGTTCCCAACATTTATTCATACTTGCCCTTTATATGAAGTGAGGATGATTTTGGAATTAGTCTTTCAGGAGTGGCTAATTTGAAGTTCCTATTCTAGCATTTTTTGAGCCTATTGAGACTCTGTCTGTGTTATGAAGCTGTATTATGAGGAAGCTGTGAGACATGTCTTGTTTATTTGTGGATGTTGTGTATTGAGACTTGCTTCTAACTGACTTGTTCATTTTATGTTTCCTTCTCAGATGTTGATGTCACCGTGCTTTGTAGTCTTTACCCGTGTACATGAGGAGGCAAGGTTTTAATTCTGAATGAGCACATCTCTTTTGGGATTTATTTTATAGTAAATGACATGGGATTCTAACAGCAAAGTTTCCTCCATTGCATACCATCTCAAGTCATCTGCAGACCAGGTTTGTCCTCTAGAATGAATGAGGAAGAGGTTGTAAAGTAATTAAGACTGGATTTGTGTCTCATTGCTGATTGAATTTAACTTAATTATACTAAGGCTGAAGTATTAACTCATTGTAAACTTTGGAGGTTGTTTCTTGGAGATCCATGTTTGTGGATGACCTAACTAGGAAAACATCTTCACTTGGAGTTTATTCTTTGTTACATATTACACATGCAAGTTGTGATACTGACAGCAAGGAATTGAGACCAGAGAAGTCACTCTAAGAGGTTTAATAAATATATATTATTAAACTTTATGAAGGAAGCAAGTAACTTTTCTGTGCTTGAATGAAGGCTGTATAGATGATCTCTTCCAGAAGAGGAAAGGATTGGGGAGTAGGAAAGGGTTATCAGAGAAAGTAATAATGTATTTGCAGTACTGTTATTTACATGGGTTGTGCTGGCTTAAGCAGTCACCTGAGTTTGTAAGAGCACTTTTTTTTCCTTTGGCAAAAATTTTCAGTTCAAATAAGTGCTTTTATTGTCTGGTTAACTTTCTATAAATTCTGTATCTGCTACTGAAGTTTCCTCAGCATGTCTTGCAAAATATGTGAAAATTTAATGTAAATTCTTTAGCCACAGTGTTTTGTAATCCTTTGCTATGCAAGTATGATATTTTTAGAATTCACAGTGTAGCAATTACTGGTTTGGTTTTGGATTCTTACCCATTACCACTGACATTTTGTCTTTGCCTATAACTTGGCTTAGTTACTTATGTGAATTGACAGACACTCCAGTTCTAAACAGGCAAGTTCTTTTGTCAGCTAAGCTAATGATGGCTAATAACCAGGGATGCTGAAAGGGTACTCTCAAACCCTGGATTTACTTTCCTGCTGCCTCTCTTGTGCTGGCAGTCGTTTTCATCTGATTGCAGGGAGGCAGTTCTGGGAACTAACCAGAAAATTGGTAGCTTGTTTATGAAGGGTTAATCTGTTACCATTTGGCAGTAATAGCTTCCCACAAAGACCTTTTCCAGTGGAGTTACTATGCAGAACATAATAAGAGTTCCAAACTGTAAACACTAGGAACTGAATAATTAATATCAAAGAGGCAATGATGGGAGAAAAGGGGAATACTATTCCCTTGTTTATGGCTGTGTCTGCTTTTTTGTAAATAGCAATATCAATATATGTGAGTGCAAATAACTGCTCCAAAGGTTTGTGCTCAATAAAATAGTCTCCAGTAGATAGTAGTTTTGCTATTTAGAAGACCAACAGGTGAGTAGGTGAGACATCTTTGTGGTTTTGCTACAGCATTTTGTAATCTGGGGATATTGTTTTGTTGAAGTGTAGTTTACATATGTTTTCATGTATATCTTAATACCAAAGTTGTTTGAGGTTGGTTGGTTGGTTTGTTTGTTTGTTTTAATCTTTGCAGTGTCCTTAGAGATAAGCTCAGGCCCCACCTTGCATCATGCAACAAGTGTGAACACATAGGGTAAAGAGTGTCACATAACTACAAAATCCCAAAGGTTCATGATATTAAATGATTCAAGGTAGACAGCAGAAGGGCAAGTAAGGCAGGAAGTACATGGTATGTGCAGGAAGCAAGAGTTAGGCCATGAGAAGCAAAAATCTTTGATTCTTTAGCAGTTGGTGAACATGGATTAAGTTCAATATTATTTCACCTTTACTCATCCTTTTGCCATAATATGGCTAAAACTTCAGGGTCAGAGGAATGAAGAGGAAAATGCAGAGAATTCTCCCTAACCAGAGAACAAGGAAGATCTTCATATACATGTAGGAGTAAAAAGGGCCAATGTTTTTCTTCTATATTTGATCCTTGTTCTGGAACTATCATCCAGGACGTTGGACCATATATCCCACTAAGTTTAGTATGAAAAACAAGTCAGCCTTTTTGCCAAAGTATCAATGATAACTAGGAGATGGATCAGTGATATGTGAATGTCTTTAAATACAATAGTTTGCAAAGATCAGCCAGAAGAGGTGGAGGGTCACTACACCACTTCAGAGTTTTTGGTTTTGCTTGTCAGCACATTGCCATAACGTGTCTTTTGACAGGGTTGCAGCATCCTTTCAACAGTACATGCAGTCCTGGCTTCTGTGAGGTTTGGGAGTAACCGTTCTCTCGAGAATTACCAGTGTTGCACTGTTGTGCTCACAGAATCACAGAATGTTAGGGGTTGGAAGGGACCTCTGTGCCATATGCCATAACCAATGAGGTAAGTGAGATCAAAAAGCATCACTTTGCAGGATGAGAGGACCATGGTAATGTTGTGTTGTTACGAGATAGTATTCTGGAGGGGAGTAATAATCATGCATGGATAGATCTGAAGGTGTAAACTGTATCCTGGGGAAGCAAGACTTGAAAACTTTGTAGGGATAGATTGGCTTTGGGCATCATACAGAGGCATCACATGACTTAGCAAAGTTAGACAGATTTGTCATTGTGATAGGAAGAAGACCCACACACATGTGTTGTGGCAATCCAAAACCTATTGTGAAATGGGAAGATTCTTGACGGTTCTAAATAATGTGTGGGTTGAGCTCTGCCTCTTGCTTGTCCCTTCACCAGCCAGCTGTTCAGACCAGGAGAGGGATACAATTACATCCAGGAAAGATCAGCACCACACAAGTATTTAAGTGCCGTAGCAAATCTTGCATGCTCTTTATTAACTTGGAAAACAAATATGGTACTATGTAGGTGATACACTTCAGTAATGGAGAAAAGTGTCTAAGGAAGTTTGATTCTGCAGGGAAAGAGAAGAGGATACCAAAGCAGGTAAATAGCATTTGCATTTGGTTACATGATCCTTGCTTCTTGAAGTGTTTCTCCTGACAGTTTGGTAACTAGTGCAAGCAAAAGCTGGTAGGCAGCTTAGAAGATACTTCTCCTGTGGAAGTCTTCCATGCAGAGTGAATCAGCAGTGGCAATTTGAATAAAAACTTGATGCTGCCAAGTAGAGGTGTGAAGCTTCTGATGGACTGGGACTGAAGGCTAGTGCCAGAAACAGTGGTGAGGGTCCTCTTTGCCATCAAACTGAGGTTCAGAGGGCCAGTTATTTTTTGCTTGAAATTGTGCAATGTTCCTGTAGAATTGTTTCCTCCTCGTTCAAACGCAGAAAGAATACTGTTTTGGGGCACTGAGTCTCACTTGTGAGATGGAAAGGACAAAGACCTTTGAGATTATAGAAACGTGTGCTGAGGACTGGTCAGATGCCCCAAACAATGCTAATGCTGTTGTATTTTGAAATAAAATGGGCTAACATACTAATATTTAACAGGGAGGGGCTGAGGATCCTGATCTGGTAGCCTGTCATATGTCAGCAAGAAATGATTTGAAAGTGTAAAGCTCCTAATTGAACCTGCCCTGATCTTTGTGCCAATGCTTTGAAGTACCATATTAATGACTGAAATGTCACAGATTGTTTTAATCTTTGCAGTGTCCTTAGAGAAGAGCTAAGATGAGATGAGTCCACAGAATGGACTATGGACTTTGACACTCCTTATGCCTTCTTAAGGAGAATTATTGAGAGAGACTAGAACACTGATGACCCCTGTCTGCCTGTTAGTAATTTGAGGGGGAGGCACTGTCTTCAGTATGGGAACCAGAAAATGAAGCTCATTAGTTCTTTGAAATTTTGTAGAGAATCTGAGGAGCAGGGAGGCCTTTCTGCATTAGGCTAATGTGGATCAAAAGCTTTTAATTTCAGATCTGTTAAGAGATGAGGTTCTGGCACAATAGCACACTGCCATGATTGATTTCAGGCTGTGCTACAAGTCCTTGGTCAATAGATTGTGGGAATCAATGATGCTGTCTTTTGAATGAAGTAGTTTTGGAACTGCCACTTCCTGGTTTTATCAGAGTGAAGTTTAAGACCTTACACCTTATGGAGGGAGTGATTTTACAAATGTGCCCTATGCACAGGGCAGGCAGAGCTAGAATATGAATCTCAAGAAAAAGTCATATAAGTAGAGCTTCCTAGAGAGAATAAAGTACGAGTTTTGTCGAGGGTCAGGGCTGGGCCAACTACCAACCCAATGACTGGTGCTAGCTGTTAACTCCCACTCCCCCAAACCCCATGGGAACAGAAAGGGGATAGAGAGACTTGTGGATTGGAAAAGAAAACTAAAACTACTTTAATTATAATGATAAATGAAATATATACAGTTATGTACAAAACCAATACCGAACCCAAACCCCCTTTTATGGTAAACTGTGTCACCATCCCCACTGATAAGTGCACTAGAATACTGCAGCAGAAGGCCTCAGCAGCACATGGGAGCCAGGCTCAGGGACTGGATTCTGCTACTGGATGCAGGAACTTATGGATCAGGATTGAGGGCAGAACAGACAGAGTTCTCCTCCGATGCCTGCCATTCAAGCTCAGAAGAAGAAGAAAAAAAGAGGAGGGAACTGACCCTCAATTTATATCGATATGACCTATGTGGAATGGAATACTTGGTCAGTTTAGGGTCACCTCTCCTGTCCGCTGCTCCCTGAAGGTGCAGCTTTTACTCTGCACCCCCCAATGTGAGACACAAGTTTTAGCAGTGACCTTGGTTTGCATACCAATCCCTGGTAGTAAATCTAAACATTAGGCCTTATCACTGCTGGAAGCAGACAGTGTCTGTGAAAACATGCTGTTAGTTTCAGAAAGTGCAGTTTCTTAGAGGAACTTTAGCTGAAAAGTAAAATCATTGAACAGAATTAGTTCTGTTTTAACTCAAACCAAGACAAGTTTAAACTACAAAAAGATGATAAAATGATGCAAATAGCAATAAGGAAAACTGCATTATTGAAGGGATGTCCAGCTAGGGAATGCTGTAGTCCACCTGGCAGAAAAAAGAAACTCTGAAAGTGCCAGATTTACTTGTTCATCAGACACATGAGAGTATGGACACCAGTGAGTTCTCTGTGGAAAACTTGTCTCCAGTTATAAAGTATTTGTACAGCTGCAGGGCAGATAAACACATGGATTATAATTTAAAATTCTATCATAAATAACATTTTGTTATTAGCTTCTTGACAACACTTATCATTTCCAGTCATTTTTGTACATTCTGCAGTAATGTGTATGATTTAGTATGCTGCTCCCTCTTTCTTATCTTTCTATCACAAGCTGAATTCCAGTGCAACAAGATTAACTTAAATCAGCATGATGAGACTGATGGTAGGATCACTTAAGTGATAGGATCAGAGAGTCATTCCTCACAGGCAAGTATATTAATGACCAGATGGCCTCTACAGTTCATACAGTCTTTTTTTTTTAAAAATATATTGGAAATTGAAGTTACTGAGCCTATCTGATTCTAAAGATCTATTTTTCCACTGATTGCACTGCACAAATGTTAGCTGGTTTAATGGCTTCTGTTTTATTTAGAGATCAGGGTGCTGGATCATCCCCGATAGGGAAAAGGGAGTTGGAAAGTACTTCGCCTATTCTACAGGATTTCCTAAGCAAAGTTACTTAGCTCTCCAGACTTTAATTAGCTTTCTGCAAGTAGTGACAGGTGTATCTATTTCTGATTTCCTAGTCATAAATTTATTGTAGGACCAGCTGCTGTTTGAGGCAAGCACACACAGTAGTGCTAATGAAAACATAATGAATTGATAAGTCATTTTGGAGAAAGCTTTACTGAGTATATGGTTGTTACAGATGGGCAAAGAGAATCATACCTCTTCTTGACTGTGTGTTTTTTACTATGTGCAGGACTTGTTCTGTATGATCTGCAAAAGCAAGCTTTGTCTTGGGCTGAGCTAGCTAAAAGTTGATTTTTAAGCCTGTGGGTGCTTCTGCCTCATAGAAATGTATTGCAGTAAAATCCTCCAGATCTCCAATACGGCTGTAATGTCTGTCTAAAAATAATACATACAAAGGGTGTCCTTTTCAGGGAGAGCCAGAAATAACTTGCTTTAGCTTTGTCAAAGTGCAAGGTTATTATCAGTTAATCACAAGCCCCAGCCCGCCTCTGGGACCACGCAAGAGCTAACTTTCAAGCAAAATTTCTGTGTCCAAAGCTCGAGCTTGGACTTCCCCCAAAGAAATAATAAATACCACTAGTTTGTAGTTTCGAGCCTTGTTTTTTTAACAAGCTGCGGCCCGCCCCCGTTCCCCTTTTTCCCTCCTTTCGCTCACCCTGCGCTGGGGCGTTTAAAGGCTCTCGCTGGGGACGCCACGGCGAGGATCCGGGGCCTCGCTGCCGTCGGGCCGGACCCGGGCGGGAACGCGGGAGCCGGAGCAGCCATTCCCGCCCTGTCCCCCGAGACGCGGCCCGGTCCGCCCCGCCTCTGCCCGCCAGAGCGCCCTGGGCCGGCTGGTGCCAGGCCGCCCGGCCCTCCGCCGGCCGGGAGCGGGTGGAGCG